>JBBPTB010000715.1:0-15168 GCA_038093875.1 Boletus tylopilopsis
AGAAGCGGAGAGACCGATCAAGAGGACAGAGACTGGGGTGCATAAGACCATGACGGAGGATATTTCGTCGACAAACACGCCTGGCTTTGGGTTCACGACGGCAACATGGGTGATGACGTCCGGTTGGTCCGCAAAAGAGCTGATGTCCTGGCTGGGGGGGGGTGAGGGGGTTGTAGATGAGAGAGGGGAGGGACGGACCCGTGTACATAGTCCCAGAGGAAAAGCTTGTGGTCGATGGATATCCAGACGCGGTCAATCTCTGGGAGGAGGCCCATGTGGGACGTGACGTTGGTAGCTGAAGGCGAAGTGAGCGAGGAAGTGGGAGAGAAGAGAGAGACGGACTATTGTAATACTGAAAGAGGGCATCTGGAATGCCGACGAGCCTGCGCTTCTGGAAGGGGATGCGATAGTCGTCTGGGAAGACGCTGTAAGAAGCGGAGGAGGGGGGACCTGCAGCTGGGGGAGGGTGAGCAGGTGCGGGTGGGCGAGGAAGGCGCGTACGTGGGAGGACGTCGCCAACGTCTGGTATAGACTGAGCGTCCTTGACAAAGTGGTCGTTGAGAACGCGAGTGGCGGCGGCGAGGGCGGGCAGGTCGAGGGCGGGAGGGGCAGGGGGGGCGCGTGTCTGCGTCATCGTTCGTGTTGAGGAAAGAGGTTGAAAAAAAAAACCCCCCGATTTGGTAATAATGATCCCTATCTTCGTCTTGTAATGACTGTTGCGCAACAACGTTTGGTTCCATCGCCACGTACGACTTCGTCATCATCGAGCTCTCCCGTATGTCCACCTCCTCCCTACCCGCTCATCCTCACCATTTCCATCCCCAGAGGTTCGTCCACAGTTTGCCCTCGACGTGCACTACAGGCAGGCGGCATCACTGGCCACTTTATGCTCATCTACTCTACACGACCGCACACCACAAGATTCATCATCGCTGCTTCGAGGCATTCTGGTACACCTCGCCCTCTACCCACGCACCTCCGGCTGCTTCGTCCGTGATTCCCTCAATCCAGGCTACATCTCTGCCTTCCCTTTCTTCTCCACTAAACACTGTCTCGGATACGAGAGCTGGAGGTTTACGATCTGGCCAGGAATCGCTTACCTTGCAGAACACATCTATCGCGAATATTGTGCAAGCAGACAAACCACCCTTTCAAGAGTCCTCGTCCACCCAAGTGGTGCAATGGAACTCCGCATAATAAAACCCACCTTCAAGTACGCTGCTGGTTAGTGGCTCTTTATCCAAGTTCCCGAGATATCCAGCATGTAATCTCTTTCTTTTCAACATTATTGCCCCTCAATCCCTTGCAGCTCACTATCACCTCTGCACCCGAAGACCCCTATCTCATTCTACACATCTGCCAAGTCGGTGACCGGACCTGTGCTCTTGGCGAACGTCTAGGATGTAGGCCTCCAGTCGTAGCTGCCATGACAAGTGTTGTCATAGACGGTGCTGAAAAGGGTCACTACGGTAGATCCCGAGGTATGTCGAGCTCGATCCCTCTGCCCTCGCCCGTCCCCTCCCTCATGTTCGCATCGATGGTCCTTATAGCGCCCCTGCAGAAGACCTCTTTCGAGAGTTCTTTTGGATTTGCCATGATGCGCCTGCCTTTGGATGGTTTCAGTCCCTTCTCCAAGAGGTTGAAGATACTCAACCAGATTGTCAGTGTCATCCCTTGACTCGACACGTTTTCTGCTCATTTCTCTTGTCAGCCAACTTCCTTCGTATCAACATCTACTTCACTCAGAAGATCAACGAAGACATGCTCTGTAACATAGTAGTCAGCGACGCTGTCACCGAGTATGATCCTCTATGTTTGGTCGCCCTGACTGGAAGAGCATCTATCGTCGGATTCGGCAGGCAATCGAAATCGGTCAGTACCTGCCTGGTAACACGCCCCCACTTCAAGACCAAAGTCGGTGTACGTTCCTGTCCCATGTCTCGTTTGAAAGGGGGAAAACGGAATCACACCAGACATACACCCGGCGCGTTGGCCAAGGCCATCATTGGAACACACTAGCAAAAACATCCAGTTTACGTTTGCAAAGGTTCGAACATGATATAATATACACTTGCTCCAAATCGATCACGCAATGTAGGAACACTTTTGTGGCAACCCGCTTGACGGGATACTCCGGCAAATGCATATGTATCTGCTTGTGTACATGATGAATACATGTCGCTGGCGTCTGTACAGCCATTGACCAAATCATTAATCGAGGATGGAAGACAAGATGTTTATTCTTCGGTCTCACTGTCATCGATGATGATCGGGTTCCCACATGATCCAGACGGAATATGGATGTCATCCGATGGGAGTGGTAGAGAGAGGCCAGACCGCCTGAAGAACCCAAAGGTGGCCGGCGGCGTGATGGTAATTGCTCGGTCAGGTGGAGTAACGTTGTGGGACTGTGTGGGTGATGAAGGGGAACCCGGCGATGGGGGTGAAGCGGCAAAACCAGAAGGCCAATGAAAAACAGCGGACATGTACGAATTTTGATCGGACGAAGGTGCACTACAGGATTGAGGCTGAAAACAAGCAACGAGCACGGAAATGAGGAGACGCAACAACGGTGGCATGGATAAATCGACCCACCCGATGGTGACACTGCTGGGAGGCTTGCGTTGTGTTTGACCGTGCCGCTTCCTCATCACGAGACTCGTTCATGGTAAGATCAATCACCAGTGGCGCAGATTCAGGTGTAGGAAGCTCGCAGCTATGAAGGCGCATTTCGAGGGGAAGTTTTGACTTCTTTCTCGGCAAGCACAGTTTCACCTTGCCTTTTGAGTTCATTCGGTTAATGACACGTTGCGCCACTGGCGCGGGCAGTCAGGCAAAGCAAAGCAGCAAGGGATTAAAATGTAATACTCAGCGTACTCCGTGGGGAAGTTTGCCCGCTAGACATCCTGATTTTCTTCAGTAACAGGGTGTGGGCGGGGTCCGGCGGACCCTTATACCGCTTGGTCGACAACAAGGAGACGTTGCGGTCTGAGGTCGTGAGACTGACCGAGTGGATCAGCACGGAACTCTGATCAATTTTCACGAACATGATTGACCACTTATCGTACGATTCTCGAGCGGCAGCAATCAAGGGGGCGTACTGCTCTTGAACCCACGTGCAGACAGCCGAAAAGCCACGTTCCAGGTAGAGTGCTGCTACAATTACCTCGAACGAGTCTGCCGCGGCTTTCGTGCTGTGGGACTGCGATGGAAGCTCGTACGCGCCTGCCTTGACCATGAGGTGAGTGAATGTTGCGTTGGCATTGAGAGCTGAACGTATATTCTAAAATATATATGATATTTCGTGGGCGAAGTGGTAACAGAACTGATAGCGTACGGTGTACAAGCCAGGCGCAGCGTCCGGGAAGAGGCGGTAAAGGCACAGCGCTACAGAGAGGTGCATGACGGCATCACCGATGAATTCCAGTCGCTGTTTTTCGTCGACACTCGATGAGACGATGGATTCCCAGTCTGAAAGCTTGGGCAACGAGAACGAGTAGTTGGGGTCATTGATGGTTGTAACAATGGCGTCCTGGAGGGCACCGTGGATACTGGGACCTCTCTTGAGTTTCACCATGGTCTTGGATTGATGTGACGGAAGCTGTCGATGATACAGGAGGACAAAGTCCAGGTTTCCAAAAACAGGACAAGAATAAGTAACGTGTCAGCCATGTAAGTAAGTGATTGGCATTCATCGATTGAGCTTGAGCTCACCAGCCTGAGCAAGACTAGTTCAAACGTATTAGATAGTTAGTTATGAGACTATTGAGGAAATCGTGCTGGATTATTTATGTAAATAGGCAGTCCTTGTTGACTTGAAGCTGTAGAATCTGTACCACAAAATGTCAGCTGCGACGCCTGCTGCATCATCATCGGGTGGTGTCTCGCCTACGATTGGTTCCCAAGACTCTAACTCCATCGATCGTCTCGTCCTCGAGTACCTACGTACGCGAGGTCACAAGAGCGCAGAGGCTGCCCTTTTGGAAACGCTTGACTCTGGGTCTACAGAAAATGCAGAAAAGACTTTGTCCTCCAATGAATTACTCAAGGCTCTCGCAGTATTTGCACAGAAACCTTCGCGTCCCGGCGAGAACGTTTTAAAGGATAGCATCAATGTCCTTCAAGAGCTGACAACTATGGGAAATCCTCCCAACATACAGAACCTCGTTGCTAGTCTGGGCGGTGTTGGGGCGGAGGACATACTTTCTGTCGACCCCACTGACAAGCAAGAGGGCTTTAGGGAACTCGAAGCATGGGTTGAAGGTTCCTTGGATATGTACAAGGTATACGCCCCCCTTTTCTCCTCGCCCTCTCCCTAATATCCATTCTAAGCCCGAGTTCCGCCCAATATTATACCCCATCTTCTGTCATTTCTACATTGATCTCATCCAAAAAGGTTTCAAAGAAGCTGGTAAGTAAATCATTTTTTCGAGACACAAGTCTCTCAAGCATTATGTGAATGCTTTAGCGATACGCTTCTACTCCACGTTCGGTCCTGCACTTGCACCGGGCCACAATTCAACTCTTCATCACCTGTCCACACTTCTTTTACCTGCTCACATTCAGAATGATCCCTTGGCACAACGTTTTCTCAACGAAAAATATATCATCAGAATGAGTCGTTCAGGCTTCAGTCTTCTCGTGGGCTGGTTGACAGAGGGTGTTGGCGGTGAGGCCCTCGGAGCAGGAGAGGGTTTTTCTGGCGAGATGGGAAAGAGAGGGAGAGCAGCTGTTATGCGTGTCGTGAACAATCACCTCCGGTTTGACGGTGAACAAGTCCTCCGACCCTTCATTATCGTGCTCATATCTTCATAGTAACTTCGGCCAGTACAACTGCCGTATCTCCAAGTGCATGGGAAGAGTCCACTGGACTCCTTTCATCACTCATTCCTAAAAGTACCCAGGCTGCCAGCGCCCCTGCCATCCCCAACCCAAATACATTCAATGCATCAAAAGGGGAATTGAAGCTTGGTCCTTCCCCAATTTCGGAAGATTTGCGTACAGAAACGGAACGCGTCCTCCGAGAGCAAGCAATGTTAGACAGAGATCCTAACGCCCAATATGACATACATTTTTCTCGACCACCAGCCATTCCAGGTGTCGTTTCGCCGGGTGAAACAGATATGCTTCCCCATCCGCCGTCGTTCAAGACAATCGATGTGCAAAGGGAAGTAGAGAAAGTGCGCGATGCAAGGAAACGCATACGACTTGAACCATCAGCCCTCAGCAATGTTGATCTTGGTTCTGCACAAGGCGCAGCTGCGCGAGCGCGAGCTTTGCCAAGCATATGCGCGTATACGTTGCATGACGTGGGAGAGGGGTAAGTCTTCTAAACCTAATGTTCACAACTCAATGAAGACGGTTGATGGCAGTGCCCCGTGTTGTGTTTTCTCCCCTGATATTACGCTGATGGCAGCTGGGTTCTCGGAGAGTTATATTCGTTTATGGAGCCTCAAGGGTGAAAAATTTAAAGGGATGCGCAGCGACAAGTCGCCTGATTCGACAAAGAACTGTGCGTCGCTCAAAGTCTGCCCGAGTCCTCGTAACTGAAATCTGTATCTAGCTGGCATCTCCGGACTGAGAGAGCGAGAGGGTGCGTCCACTCGAAAATTAGTTGGACACAGTGGACCAGTTTATTCGCTTTCGTTTGATCCCCTTGGAGGCTCTGCAGTACCTCCTAGATACCTCTTATCTTCCTCGGCGGATGCCACGGCTAGGCTCTGGTCGTTGGACACAATGACAAACGTCGTCGCGTACCGGGGCCATCAACAGCCCGTTTGGGATGTGCAATGGAGTCCCATGGGCATATATTTTGCTACCGCGAGTCGAGACCGGACCGCTAGACTTTGGTCCACGGATCGGACATCGTGCCTGAGAATGTATGTGGGACATTTGAGTGATGTTGATGTAGGCAGACTGGTACACTTGTCGTCAGTGACTGACCTGATTATCTAGTGTGTTCGCTTCCATCCCAACTCGTTATATCTGGCGACCGGGTCGAGTGACTGGACAGCTCGTCTATGGGATGTTCAACGCGGCACGTGTGTGCGGGTATTCATCGGGCATCAAGGGGTGCTCTCTACGCTAGCGGTGAGTCCAGATGGTAGGTACCTTGCTAGTGCAGGAGAAGACCTCGCTGTCAATCTCTGGGACTTGGGGTCGGGCAAGCGAATAAAGAAAATGATGGGTCACGCTGCGTCTGTGTACTCTTTAGCGTTCAGCGCAGAATCATCGATGCTTGTGAGCGGGGGTGCGGATTGGACGGTACGGTGTTGGGACGTTAAAAGCGCTGGTGGACAAGTGAAAGCACGAGAAAACGGAACGGATGAAAATTCTGGGCTTCGCACTGGAGAGGATGAAAGCAATGAGACGTATGTGCCGCAATCCGCTGTATGGGTCATCGAGCTGATGTTCCCGCATTGGTATCAGATCCGACTTGCTGGCGACCTTCCCCACGAAGCGAACTCCCATAAACCAGGTTCACTTTACGCCACGCAATCTTTGCCTAGTTGCGGGAAACTATCTGGAACCGAGATGATACCGATTATAATCATAGTCTTCAGACTCACTCTTTCGTTTTATTTACCTCGACGACTTGTCTATCACGCTATCCATCCGAGTCAATGTCATTGAAGCGGACGCAACGATCTTCTCTGCTCGTACTATCAAACTAGGTTGAGCTCGTCCGACTCGAGTTGGAGTTGTTTATTTCCACACTTTGGATCTTTGATCAAGGTACTGTAGAGTTGTGTGTGGTAACTAGGATATTCTTCCAAGGGCAAATACAAAGATTGAAAAGTACAAAGCCTGCAAGGTTACGAGCGGTCACGTGACCCATGCGAGACATGTAAAGTCTCTAGCTCACTTAATAACACACATTTGTGGTCCTCTGCCACTCAAGATACCTGAGCCCCGTACGCTCGTGCAAGGTATCTTTTCCGGTCTACCGTTCTCAATACGACTTACCATTTCTTGTTCTCAAGATGGACGCTATGGAAGAAGATCCCGTCACAGTGACTACCTCCTTCCACGAAGGGGTGCTTGATGTACAGGGTACCCCGAGCTATGTCCCCTCTCCCTCTTGTACGCCACTATCGTGGACTCCGTTCATCATCATGTCACTGATTTCTTGACCGTCGTGTCTTTGCACTTCTCTCGTGTTTAGCGGCGCCAATACCGACAAGCACCCGTGAATTTCGAGACATTCAAGTCAAAGTGCACATAAGAAGACCAGAAAGAGACTCTTGGGTATACCTTGGACGTGCCCTCGTCTCTCAGGAGATTGCTGGGCAGTCATCACGTGTCGGTATGTAATCTCCCTATGCAAAGACATCTCGCTGATTGCCCATATGTTCAGTGGTACGCTCCATGTCATCTGGCAAGGTGATGGCGTCGTTTGGCGAGGCGAGTGATCCACACTGTCCCATTTATCTTTCCTTATTAGAATGATTGATTCAGTTATCGGACTTGCAAGCCGAGAAGCGCGGCAATTTCGTCGTCATTGGGTGCGTGGAGGGTTCCCGCGTTGTGTCATGGTCCTTGAACGTGCGTTCTCCTTACGACGCAATCGCGGCACGCGTTTGATTGGGAAATGTGACAGGCCTTGAACAACTCTGACACCCTTCGCTTACTCGCAAGCATCGAATTGGCATGCTACAGGTGCAGGCTCGCACTTATTGATCCTCGAAACCATGCCAAGATGCGCAGACGCATCGAACGTGTTATTAAAGAGGACAAACGCAGGAGACACAAACGACGTAAAGATCAAGATGCAATGATTGATGCATTCTCGAGACAGAATCTCGATGAAGGGGACATGGAACCAAATTCGTGACGCGCATTGGGAAGCGGTACGACGACGCCAACCTAGAGCATTCAAGGATTTCAGTTGGCCCTATCACCACTGGGCTCCTCTTGGGTCGCAGCTGGTTGTACCTATTACCTACCGATCGTCAATCGTGTTCATCGTGTTCCCGGCGACGGTGACCTACTTCTCTTGACCCTTGTATCTGGAACAATGTGTAACAAAGATCGTGCCGAAACGCAAAGATGCAACGTTTGGTGAATTTTGCCTACTTGGCTGCTACGTGGTACCGATAAAAGTTCAATCCGCAACGGTAAAAAACGGGTAGCGAAGTAAATGGATCAGTATGTTTCTTCAACAAAATGTAGATCTAACCGAGCGGGGCCTGCCTTTGCGCTGAGTACAGTTTACGATACAAGAACTCACTCAAAGGTATCGTAGTGGATTATTCTACTGGGGGATGAGATGTGGACTGTAGTGGTTCGTCTACGTGTGGTCCGGACAGGTAGGCAAGATCCGTAGACAGCCCCGTCATCGACGACATCGGTCTTTCTCCTGTATTGATTGCCGCAGGTGGTCGTCGCTCCGAGTACTGTGGAGGGAGTTCAACAACTTCGGATTCACCTTCGGGAACATCTTCGGCGTCAGTATGAACGATAAAGCGGGTGGGAGGTTGATAACTTGAAATTCCGGCCATTGCAGCTTTGCGGCGACCACTCGATGACATGGATGAACTGGCCATGTCACCAAATGCTGCAAAGCTATCAGTATTTGAGTTTGATCTAGAGTGTTGCTGGAACGTATAAGGTGCTTCTGATGCATGCACCGAGGGATTTGTTGACGACGTTGGCGTCGCAGCCGAGGCGAGGATAACTGGGGGAGGCAGGCGACTGACAGAATCCGTTTGGTAGGGGAAGGGGTATATTGCAGGGTCTTGGAAGCTATCCATTCCAGGATCCAATTCAACCGAGTTCGGACGACGCGTATTCCGTGATGTCCCTAGTCCATACGGTGAACGCCCAGAGCGTTGACGCTTCAAGTAAAACACTGCCAACGCAAGGACAGCCGTGACAGCAAGGACCGCTCCAAATACTGCACCGGCAATGGTCCCTTTGGAGACGCCGGATGGCATTGATGTTTGCATAGGGGATGAAGTGGACGAACTAGTGGTTGTCGACGATGGAGTGGAGCTTACGGTGGAGGACGGAGAAACGGAGTTAAGGCAACTGGTGTCATCCGAGAGGGTGACCACCTCAATGTCAGACGACCCGCCTGAGTTACCCCGGGCGTCGGTCATTGAGAAAACGATTGTAGTCCCGGCTGCAACGTTTGCGAGCCATGTGAAACTTGTTCCCACAGAGGTAGGAGGACGTAGGGTGAACAGGTCGCCACCAGGAATGAACCCCTAGATCCAAATCAAGTCTAAGTGATGGAAGAACCAAATGGCAACCAGACAGACCGTGATCGTAACGGGTAAGACGGCCCCATCATAGCCGCCGAAGACGTAAGGACTAGTGTATTTTTATGAGTTTATCGAAGGTGTAAAGGAGATCATCGGCATACCTGCATTGTTGCAGCGAGGAAGGCAGACTAAAAGAATACGAAAGATTGGGATTGGTGGTGTTACAAGAGGCACCCCCGACCGGGTTTCCTACTGTGAGAAGTTGGGATGCTCCGCCGGTTCCAAAGCCGGTCGCATCAGACATTGTCACCAAGAATTGGCTCCCATTGGTGAACGGAATGTGTGATATTTGATAGGACCCTTGATTGTTACTAAATGCTGTCGATGGTACAGAAATGTTCCTCGGAATGTTGTAGACCTTGAGGCAAGGGCTGAGGGAAAATCGAATTCTGTAGGGTGGACGACTCACTGGTATCAAAGAAATTTCGAAGGGTCCCTGACCCCCTACCATTCAAGCGTATGGACAAAGATCCACGAAACTGAACGAAAATGTACTTACCTGTCCATGTGACAGTTAGAGAGCCACATTGGGTTGGGGACGACCCAACAGTTACACTGAATGATAGTGCAAAGGAAAAATACGAAGCAAAGTATAAAAGCGATGGTAAAAGGGAAGGACGCATACTCAAACGATGGAGGACGAGAACTAATTGGTAGTTCCCCAGCCTGGGTATAAGACGATTTTCGTGCTATGATGGAGAGAAAGTGCACGCCCATTAATCCCATGATTACGTCAGCAAGGTTGACGGGGGCAACGAACTGCCCATTGCCCGCAGTTCGAACGTTCAGCGGTCAGCAGTTTCGTCAGAGACAAGCGCTACATACATATATATAGAACGGAATTAACTGTAACCTGTGACTTGGAGTGAAACATACTTGGATTGTTTCAGTTTCATCGTAGGCCACGAAAATAAGTCGCCGCCCGAAAATCACGGAAGTTGCCGTGCTGGGTGTGTGCAAGTACTTGGCTTCCTCGCTGTCAACAGCGTCAAGAAAACCCGCGTCAAAGGTGTGTTCGTTCTTCCGATAGCGTTTCTTGTACAGAATCATGTCAGGGACGTGTGCATTGATGATCGCGCGCAAGTCAATGCTGGTGCGGGGTGGATGAACTGAATAGCGTCGGATGTACTTGGTTCAGAACTGACTTTGTCTCTTCCGCAGATAAGAGATGGGTTTCGCACACAACAACGGTTTGTGGTCAATATGTTACTCCCTCACCGTGGTCTGACTTGGCGGGTATATCCTAGTTCTTCATGGTAATCACTTTCACAAGGATTGGCAGCGCCGCGTCCGCACCTGGTTCGATCAACCAGGACGCAAGCTTCGCAGACGCACAGCCCGCAAAGTCAAGGCTGCCAAGCTTGGTGTCCGCCCTCTCACTCTTCTCCGCCCCGCTGTTCGTGGCCAGACCGTTCGCTACAACCGCAAGCTCCGGGAAGGTCGCGGATTCACTTTCGCTGAGCTCAAGGAGGCAGGCATCAACCGCAAAGAAGCGCTTCGCATTGGTATCGTTGTTGATCATCGGAGAAGAAACTTGAGCGAGGAGGGCAAGGCTCTCAACGTCGAGCGACTGAAGGCCTACAAGGCCAAATTGATTGTCTTCTCTCGAAATGCATCCAAGCCCAAGAAGGGTGACTCCGTCGTAAGCTTTCGGCGATTCTACCTGGCCTCCAATGTCTAATCGTGACGTCAGGGGGACGATCTCATAGCTGAGACGACACGAGCCACTCTTCCCCTTCCTGACCCTTATGTTCACGAACCCCCCCGCAAAATTGCAAACGAGGAACGCTCATTCGAAGCGTATAGAACCCTACGCATCGCGCGTGCCAATGCACGGTACGAGGGCGTTCGCAAGCTACGGGCCGCAAAGGTGCGCGAAAATTCCACTACCTATCTAGCAACATCAATCTGATCGTCTTCATTTTCTAGAAGGAGGAGGAGGAGGCAAACAAGAAGAAGTAAAAATCCCCATTTACTCACTCCTGTATACTCCCAAAATCCAAGCGTATTCAGCGTATGTCATACAAGCGGTTTTTCGTTGCTGAGGCGGCGATCAAACCACATTGCCATGAATTAACGATGTTCTATGTGATCTGTCTGGGTATCTACTAGTACGGGGAGTATCCTGGAGTAGTCGCGAGCAACAACAAACAAGTCTAATTAAAAGCCAACTCTTAGTTTGTCTTCTTCGCGATCGCCTCTTGAACTTCCTTGTCTGCGACCACACCCACTAGACGGACTTGATCCGCGACCGCCTTGAGAACATTCAGCACTTGTCCATTGCCCTCGATAAAACCAAACTCGGCGTAGACAAGTCCCTGCTCCTCGGCATATCGTTTCACGAGTACGCTAGCTTGACGCAAGTTGTGACGCGGAAGACGAGGAAAAAGGTGATGTGTAACCTGAAGGTGGAGGCCGCCATGGACGAATGACAGATATGAAGGACATATAACGTCAGTGGTCGTCCTGAGCTGGCGATGAGGGAACGATTCCATGGGACCAAGATCTTCGGTGGACATGGAGAAATGTGACAGGACAATCTGTCAAAGAATGTTTGTAATGAGCAACGCACAATCTCATGAGTAGCCCTGCGCACCTGGACGTGGAGAGGGCTGGTGACTACATGAGAGACGATGAGGTAGATGAACCTGTTGGTCCACGACCCGCAGCCTTTGAGCAGTGCACCAAACCAGCACCAAAATAAGGCGATCCCAATGACCTCTAACCACCATGACCACCTCCCACCTCTCGCCTTGGGGGTATCAAATGCTTTTCTAATCAGGAATGTATAGGCATTAGCATATAAGTTGAACCTGCCAAAAGCAAGGACGACGTAGAAAAGCTTGTGCTGCAAGGAGACAAGGATGGCCGAGAAACGGTCAAACGACATGGTTCGTTTGTAATAGGAAGACCATAGCGAGTTGAAAAATGCGGTTGAGATGGCCAGAAACGGAAGATGCTCAATATCTGGATCGCTGGTAGGTATGAGAAAGGGGATGAAAAGAGCAAGGAATGGTACTCACTGGGAGGGATGGTTTGTGACAACTGACAAGATAACAAAGTTGAGCCAAGGTTCGCGATAACGGCAACGGACTTACGATGGTGCGTGTTGTGATTCTAGAAAAGGGCAGGAAATGATGTCAACCGGGGAACTACAGCAAGGAGTGAAACTTACATCGACCCACCAGCCCACGCTGAGACCGCCAATAAAGTCGGCAATAAAAATAGCGAGGAGACGATCTATGGTCCAGTTGTGTGTGACGCCCATGTGACCCAGGTCGTGGACCGTGAAGACGAGTTGATGCCAAAGCAATCCCAGGCAAACGGCACTTGTGATGAGCCAGTCATGCTTATACGCATAGGCGGAGGAAGCGGCTAAGAGAAGGTATCGGACGATTTCTGGACCGTAGCCAACGATGTAGCGCGTCTTGTAGAGACCAGCGTCGATGATGCGCTTGTGGAGTTCCTTGTAGGCGGCGGAATGGCGGGCTTGGGCTTTAGACGACAAAGTGGAGGGCGGGGGGAAGAGAGCCGCGAGAGTGGGACCTGTTCCGTCCTGGAGCAGGGAGTTGTCTTTGTGTACGAGAAGGATCTCGGAAGACAAGCCAGAAGGGGACGGGACGGGGTGTGCATCGTTGTGCCAGACGGAGGCGCCGTCTGGTGCAATTTTACGGACCCAGCCGGACAAGATTGGGGGGAGGAGGGGCTCCCAGGCGTCTATGGTGCCGATGGCATATTTTTTGATTGTGTGAATGGTGTGTTCCGTGTGGAATGCATTAATTTCGTCGGTGGCGTCACGGCCGACGAAGTGGAGGATTGCGAGGGCACCGCCTGGATGTGCGGCGAGCCAGGTTGGTGGGATGCGGAGGAGGAGACCGTCGTACACGACGAGGAAGTCGCCTGCGAGGATGCGAGCTGCGACGTCGTCGCGGGACCAGGGTCTGTGCACGAGGCCCATAATAAGAATGGAGTGTGGTGAAAGTGGGGCGGTCCTCGTAAATAAATACTGCCCACGGACATCTCCTCCTCGTCGCACTCACACCTCTCCTCCTCGTCTACGACAGCGTCGACATTCCATTCTACTCCAACGGGCCCCAGTTCTCATTGGTCGCCGTGGGAACACACTCGAAACGACGATCACGATGGCAGCTGTGAAGCCACCATCAAAGCCCCTTCCGCGCCCGCACCCGAATCCACAATCTCAGCCTCAGAATCCACAGATCGCACGACACAGAACCCGTCATAGATCTTATTCTGACCCTTTCTCTGATCCTGTCCATCAGACAAAGCCCGTCCCTAGATTGCCGCCCGAACCACCCCCGAAATACCCTCTCAACTCAAAGATGGCGGCAACAAATAAACAACCTCTTTCCCGCGACAACATCGTCGAGGCCGTCAGAGACACCGTACAGCTCCGCCCCTCAGAACAGTCATCTCGTTCCAGGTCCGGTCGCAGCCAGACCGTCGTTCCGTACGTCTGTTTCCCCTCCCTCCAGTTCTCTCCTCATCTCACCAAAAACTAGTCAGCCCATAGGTGCTCCCAGGACACACGGCCGTCGCTCCATGTCTCAAGACTCCGTCCTACGCGCAGCCAATGCCTTGGAAAAGGCAAAGACCAAGCCTCGTGGCAAGAAGGGTTCCATCCATGCAGACGTCATAGACAGACTTGATTTCAGTGGTGTTGGACCCAGTATGTACTTTTTTCTCCCCTCAGATATATTTCCCTTCATCCATCTCATCATCTTCCCCTTGCAGTGTTTCACCACGATGGTCCTTTCGATGCCTGTGCCCCATCCCGCAACCGCAATCGCACCAAAGCCCCCATGCTCGCCTGGAGCAGTCCTCCAGCCGAAGATGCTATCCCTCCTAGTGACCCTCCCTACCCCTCTCCGGATGCCTTCAAGGGGTCCTTTTCTCCCACGTATGACATCCCAAAGAAGAAAGTAGATGCTATTGCAGAGGCCTGGGGGATCCATGAACCCGAACCCTACGAGGAATTCTTTGCAGGCGGAGGTACTGCTCGACGTGACGGCGACACACCGTCCAACTCTATTTACGCCGGCAAGGAGGGACACGGTTCGCGACATGGCACACCACAACACTCCATCGGACGCCGTTCAAAGGACGGTCGTGACCTCCGCGAGGTCTACAGAGAATACCTAGACGATGACGTCAGGCAACCGCATGTGCGGGACAAGGACAGAGAAAATCGTCGTCACCGACGTGGCGCTTTGCCTCCTCCGCAGCCGATCATGGTTCCGGACGCACACGATGCCCATCAGTCTGATGTCGAAACCGGCCCCGCATCCCCCTCAGGAGTGCCCAAACGTACAAAGTCTCTCATGCAACGCATTCGAAAGATGCGCGATTCCCCAAACGTTCCAGTAGGTTATGACGACGAAAAACCACCCTCGCCGACACCAGCCGACCATTATCAGCCTGCTACTCGGCTCACCCATCGACCACAGAATTCATTCCTTGGACGTTTTGCTGGGGGTAACGGTGTCAATACGGATCGCCGTGGAAACACAACTTCTCCAGTGTTAGACAATTCGGAAAGCTATGTATACATTGATGATCCGCGAAGGGAAAAACAGCTTCCGGCCACACCTCATGCACCAGCTACTGCCCGCACGCCGTCGGGAGAAGACAAACACGCGGAGCATGATGGTACACCTGGATCACCCGGTTCCGGTGCCGGCCTTGGTCGAAAGACCAGTTTGTTGAAGAAGGTTAAAGACGTAGTCAGGGGACCTAAATAAGGCGTTATTGCTTCGGGGTATATCACACCCGAGCTGTGCGCACTTTATCTTGTCTATTCTTTCTTTCTTTCTTTCTAATTTCGGAGGTCCCCTCGCAAAGCCGCATTTTGTCTCTCCCCTCAGTGCCGTGCGTTCCCCCC
>JBBPTB010000716.1:0-15141 GCA_038093875.1 Boletus tylopilopsis
AAGAGATTACCACCCATGCTATATCATAACAGCGGATATGTGGCCAACATTCCTATACCAAAAATCCTTGTACAACATGAAATGCCCATCCAAGGGCCTATTCAAGGGAGAGCTTCTTGTCAGGGTGCACAATTTATTTTCTGGTATACACACTTCTTTGCAATAAATCTTGTCAGGCATTCCAATGCATCTTTACATCCCCAAGCTCTGCCTGCGATGACATGGAACTCAATGTGGACAACATGGATGACACAGATCATGCAGACGCAGACGATGGTTCCTGTCCAGTCAAAATTTGCAAGTCTTCACAGCGAGATGTTCACACTCACACCAATGTTGCAACAATTCTGAAGATGCGGTTGGTTGAACCATGGGCGATCGCATATGTTGCTGTTCAAGTATGAAGTGTAGTTTCATGATGCATGATACAAACTAATGGTTGAGCTACAGCTTCATTTTGCATTGTCAAGCTGCAAATCCTGGGGTCTGCGGGATGACAATTTCAATTATGATGTGTTCTACCACAACATTGTCAACTGGTTTGAGAAGCCAAGGTCAGAGGCAAAGGTATGAGAAGTCAATCGACTCCTGCTCTGGTGGATGCGGTAAGCTTGCATACTTTAATTGTGCCAGTTTACCATTATTAATTTCTGTTAGTGCTATATTCAGTCACCATCATGCTTCCACCCTTGAGCTGCCAGTGACAGAAAATCTTTCTGTCGTGCTGTCTATGAATTAGACCTAACCCAGTGCTCTTCCTAGGCCCGTTCCACAAATGCAGCTGTACTCTAGTTCTGTCATGTACTTGTTATGTACTTGTCATGTGCATGCCACACATGCTGTAGGTTGTAGTTCCACATCATGTACCTGTCTCGACTGCCACCATCTGTTGTTACATGCATGTACTTTAGCTTGTGAATAAAATGTGTCATGTCTCCTATTTCCAGATCTGAATTAGACTGTCCGATGAGTGACCACGGCAAACCTGCCATATACAGATCAGATCCTACCTACGCTTTTATATTCTATACCCATGATTGATGTACCTGCGGCATAATAAGGTTAAAGAGAGTGATGCTCAACACGGCATATTTTGAAACAGAGTTTCACAATGAACCTACACATAGAGTGGCTTCGGAGTGGACGGGATTCTGATGCCCGCTTGGATGAAAAAAAAAAAAAATAGATAGGCAATAAGAAGATGAATGAAGAGAAAGAGTCATTGATAATATGATTTGAATGTTCTGTGAGAGACCGGGCTGGATAGATGGTTTTTAGAGTAGATACCTATCTATTATGGATGCGCAGCACTGAGAAATTTTGGGCGATCGTGCGAGATCGCCCAAGATCGACCAGCTGTGTGCTTAACACATAACCTGTGTTCAGTGTAGCATGTATCAAAAATCAGATAATTGGGTTACAATGTCCCGCAATCATAGAGTAGATTGCTCGCCCATGGTATGCCAGTGTGAATTTTGGAACAGCGTATAAAATTACTACTGTTTTCACAATGACCGGAATAATGTTGTGGTTCTCACAGCCGAAGACCTTTGTATGGCGGTAGAACCTCGCTATCAAGGTGATGTCACATTTTTTTACATTTTGTTCATTTTTTATATGATAACTCAGATATAACCCACGACAAAAAAAATTCCGTTTCAGTGATGTGTGAAAGACTTTTGAAAGTCCGCCCGGGATTCGTCTCTGCAAACCGTTCGTGAGGCAAGTTTTACTCCTCTCTAACAGTGGTTCGATCTTTTCTCAACAGCCCAAAGTCATGGCCTCAGACATGTTGAAACGTTGAGCGGCAGAGGCGAACACATGAGTACTCTCTTCGACTCGTTCCTTCATTCGCTTGATGGCCTTCGCCTTTATCATCATTTTGATGTATCCGTATATGCCATCCAGCTATGCGTAGCCACGCAGTTTAACAGTTCGCAAGTTGTACAGTGCAACACGGTGGCGGTGGGGACCCTGTCCATTGCTGACTGGCTACCTCGATCCTTCTTGGTCGCGATCGGTAACCTTCACACAAAGACACGGCGAACAGACCGATATTCACTCGGCGCCATCACACGCAGACACGTGCACCCAACAGGCACACTTTGTCTGCGCCAACGCTGCATCGCCCGACAAGCGGAAGGACTCGGAGCCCAGGCCTCTGCATTCGCACCCTCGACATCGAGGATTGGATATCCTCTCGTCTATCGACGCTAGACCGTCGTCAAGGTGTTGCATGCCAACGCGGGGTGGCTGGAATTTGGGGCCCAATTGTGTACTTTAGTTCCATCTGGCGACGACAAGCATTTTGTGACATCTTTGAAAACGCGCGAGATCGTCACCCTTTCTTGTACAAGCACGGTCGTATAAATAGTACGTGTCGTCTACAGATACAGATCTATACATGTGTTCTGCCATATGAGGTATCGCCGACCCGAACCAATCACCTCTACTTTCAAACCCCACACGACAACTCGATGACGTTCGAGCGACAAGACTCTGCGTTCAAACCTGAACCGGCACTCTAGAAACCTCAACTACCTCTTCGATATCACCCGCGTTTTCTACGTTTTCTTCCTCAGGGGGATCCTGCACTCTTCCTTGGTCCACATCAACGAATACTATCGCAGATACAACGGCGTCCCGAGAGGCATTCGACCACGAACGCACGCCGAACCCGGTGTCGATGTGGCAGCGAGTTTGACGATCGTACAGCTCTCGTATGCTGATGATGAACCGGGGGACGAGCGGATAGAGTGCTACATAACTGAGCGAAACCAGGAAGAAGTTGATAGTATTGTTCGGTACATTGGACGTTGCAATGGTAAGCAAGGAAATGATGTGGTAGAAAACATTCCTAGGATATGGAAACAATCATCAGTAATTGTGATTATCAGAAGCATGAGCAGAAATTAAGTGACATTTGCAGGAATGATCAAGACGTACGTAAGGAAATAGAGTATTCCTTCTCTGATTAGTAGTTGCATGTAGCGGTTCAGTTGCCATTGCTTCGTTGCTCGGTACATTTCTACTGATTGCTTCAGGGCTTGGACAATGGCGAGAACTACCAGTACAGCAGCGAAGACAAATCGCAGAATTGCAATAAGCTGGGGAACAATTGATGGACGATTGACAAGGGAGGAATTGCAAAAGGAAAAGTTAGAAACTCGGGCAATTGTCTCTGAGGGGCATGGCAAAGTTAGGTGAGATCAGCCATTGCATTGACGTCCAATTTACAAAACACATACCTGAAAGGTGGCCGGAGTTATAATAGATTCCACTCACAATGATGGAAGGAATGATTTGCAATGTGTAAATGAAGAGAAGGATATAAAGGATTATCCTGGATCGATCCCACATCGTATAAACCCGCAGAATCATCACATCTGTGAGCCTGATCAACATAGCGAAAGACGTGCTCAGCGCACGAAGGAACTCACAATCAGTAGCAAAAATGAACAGTAAGAATGCCCAAAAATTCACTATCTTTAACACCAAGCCTTTGAAAATGCAGTCTTGTTACCACATGGTAATTTAAAGGAAATGGATGTGCTCACAGCTGTTTCACAGTTCACAAACCATTGTTCACTTGAAAATTGGGTACGTACGTCTGCCGGAACAGTGTCACCAGCAGCGAGCCAAGTTGACGGCTTCAAAGAAATGTACTTCTACAGGACCAGGAAAAAAGGTGCTGCCACCTGAGAATGTATTTGTTGAGCGAAATGAGCTCTAGATTGTATCTTTGAACATACCGAGTGCGTCATTCCTTGAAGATGAAATTAGAATCAGCCATGCTTAAAAATGTGACCTACATAGCCGACAAAAGACCGACATAACGGACCTATTGGAACAGAGTTCAGAATACATGGCCCATGCTTTGGAAAGTGGTACACACTATGATAAAGATTATAGAGACCCAGGACCAGGGTTGGCACTGCAGGATTATGAGGGGAATTGACGAGTGATGATAGTAGAGAACGCCATACCCAAATGTACTTGACCTTGGTAGCTCATTAAATATGAAAGAGTTTCAGAGAGTAATTGACATACCTCAGCTGAGAATGTGAGGACTGCGGGTTTGACATTCCAGTCGTGGATAGACGGTTGCGGCAACAACATCACTCACCATAGTCATATCCAATGGCTGTGGCGATAAACACTGAATTTGTGGATTAGATTGGTCATTGCAGACTATCAGTAGCCGTACGGGTTGTATAATCATTTAGAACGACAAGCTCCAACGCGGACAGTAGATCGGAGGCCATAAATGAGGATAGCTTTGACTCGGATGGAGGCAACTAACTGGTGTCTAGTCTGAAGCAGACATAGGCTATTTATTGCTTTCTTTGTATGGTGCATATAATGTTAATATCTGGATGTGAATCGCCGGTACAGCTGGGAAAATGTGGCTTTCAGCCTAGAATCCGAGGACTTCATGTCGCCAAGATTCGGACGTGTTCTCCTTACGACACTCGGGCTGAACTGCTTGCAATCCCGAGTAGTGATAAGACTCTTGTGATCCGTATCTGCCTGAAACTCTCGAGGTCAGTCAACTGCTGCGAGGCTATATTCTCATAACTGCGCGAAAGAACAAAGACATTCTGTATGATGTTCACATTTTTTTTCATTGGGTGGTATAAACGTCAGGGACCAAGTGGCAACCAGACAATTCGTTGGATCGCCGCAATTATACCATCTCACCCATCTTGAGGCGCTATGATGGATGAAACATTCTAGAAGGGAAACTCGGATCAGTGTCATGTCTGATATAGGTCAACCTTGCCATACATATGGCCACCCAGGGGGAGATAATGTGATGGCACAAGCTCACACAAGGTGGCCATGTATCGCGTAACAAACATCACCGCTCTCTTGAATACACCAGCCGTATTGCAGGAAGGTGAACCTGATGTTGGAGATTCGAAATCAATTTACGTTCGCAGGTCACCGGCGGCGGCTATGAGTGGAGTTCCAGCCGCTTTCAGGTACAGATTTTGGAGACAAGCCTCACCCACCACCACTGCATTTGTTCATCGACGTTCCGATGTTCGGCTGATCTCTTAGGGTATGGCTTGCGAGTGCCGTCCAAAAAGGTGGACTTGGGCGTCACACAAAGATCATGATGTTCATTGGTCTCTTGGACCTTAGTGTTTTCCCGGCCAGGCTCAGAAGCTCATTTGACGCGTCTCCGCTGTTGTAGACCCCTCCCAATGGCCCAACGCGCTTTGCTCGACGCACCTTTGCCGTGTCTGGTCCTCCCTACGCACTTTTACAAGCCCCGGCCCGGGCCCCCTTCGAGGGCTTGTAAGGGGTCAGGGCCTGGCATTTGCTGGGGCCGAAGCCGTCCAAAGCCAGGCCCCTGGATATCGCGTATCAATTGTTCAACCTCCGTTGCTCACCGCTCTCGCCATCTCTTACCCCCATCTGTGCCACCACCGTTCGCCGCATCTATTCGGAATACGACCTGCTCAAGCGAAACATTGAAGCCCGAAGACGCATATTGAAACATGTAAGTACGCACACTACCCCCTTTTCGTCCAAAACGTACGACAGCGGTCATTCTTTCTTGCCCCTTCTGGACGACTCGCTCACACATCACTTTTCCAACTCGTCCCGTTGGATCACGGACTTTTTCGGGTCTCGGATAATGCCTTCTGTGGCCTTCAATCCCCACTCGCCCATGTTCTCGAATATGAAATTGTACCATCTGAGACGTGCCCATCACGTTGTGCCAACGCTGCCAAAATTCTTCCCTTTTTGTGATCAGCAACGCAGAACTTTGACGTGATGCCAACACAATGTACCAAGATTTCTATGACATAGAATTGAATATAGAACATTGAATCACTGTGGGTATCATGTACGAAGCATCTCTCGTTTGGGTCTCACTTGAACGTTTGCAGAACAGGGTCATACATGCTGTGTGTGGCTATTTCTGCCTCTTAGGTGCCTGCGCCCTGCGTAGTACTCGCACAGCATCAGCATTTGTCCTCAACCAACTAGTTGCTTGAGGCTTGTATCTAACGTGGTATCAAAGGTGGAGTTTTTTCTTGTCGGTATAGCAGTTATCTGACGATGTACATGTCAGTTGAACAGCTTCATTCACGGGCAAATGCTCTCGCCGACAAGTTTAAGCGAGGAGTGGGGACAAACATTTACATTGATAAGGCTATCAATCTTGATCGCAGAGGGTTGAAAACTTCGCCAACCCGGTCACTCCAAGGGGGCTAGCTCTTTGACCTGGCTTGCATTTCATCTCGGTGATCGTTACAGCCGACTTCGAAACATGGCGGACCTGCAGGAAGCAATTGCCCTCGACTGGCAAGCACTCGACCTTCGACCGTACGGCCATCCTGATTGGGAAACCTAATTGAGAAATCTTGCAGTCGATCTCTCTGCCCGGTACCGTGAGCTTGGAGACATGGAGGACCTCAACCAAGCCATTGTACTTGCTCGACCTTGAACCACGCGATCATCCTGATCGGTCAATGTCATTGAGCAACCTTGCAGTTTGGCTCTCTCCGCCCGTAGCTTGGGGTCATGGAGGACCTCAATAAAGCCATTGTGTTCACTAAGAAGCACTCGATCTGCGGTCACACAGCCATCCTAGTAGATCGATGTCGTTGAGGGTCCCTTGTGGACTGCCTTTGCGAGCGGTTCACGAGGTCAAAACAGCCAGAGGATAAGGAAAAGTTGTTCAATATTTGCGCTCACCTGGTGCATTACCGGGCTGTTTCCTCAGCTGACGTTTTAGCCGCCAAGGAATGGATTCTCGTAGCTGAATGTTTCCAGTACATGACCACTGTTATCGTATGAAACATCCCTTCGTCTACTCACTCAACACCGTTGTCATTGCCCCGCCATCTCCCTGTTCTAAAGGACTTATCATCCTCACTTGCAGTGGATGCATTCTCAACTTGTCTCCGAAATCGTTCTCCTGTAAAGCAGTGGAGCTTCTAGAGCAGGGTCGGGGTCTCTTTTGGAGTCACCTCACTCGCCTCCGTTCTCCTTTATGTGGTCTAATCGCATCTGGGACAGCAGGAAAGTTGTTGGCTGATGACTTCATGCGTCTTGCATCACGAATTCGCGATATCTCTGACTCCCCTAATCAAAGTCAGCATGGTCAATTGTGTCATCTCAGTCTCGAAATGCAGAGTGTCGTTACAAGTATTCACCAATTGCCTGGTTTCTCGCGCTTTCTTCTTCCCTCCCTCTTCTCGGATCTCCAACGCGCGGCCAGCAGGGGACCTGTCATCATTGTCAATGCAAGCAAATATAGCTGCGATGTACTCATCATTTTGGTCGATTGCGACCCGTTTCATATTCCATTGCAGATCACACAGGAATCCGTTCGTGATCTAGCAAACGAGCTTCATATCTTGACCACTCGTGCAAAGAGGCTCGACGTGACACGGGAGCTCGCGGCCTTTCTACGGCAACTCTGGGATTGGATCGTTTCACCCGTCGTCGAGTTTCTCCGTACAAAGTATCCACTTCAATCACGTATTTGGTGGTGCCCTACCGCCGAGTTTTCTGTGCTGCCCCTGCATGCCGCTGGTCCGTACAGGAAGGGTCACCAAAATCTCCCTAGTCTCTATATCTTGTCCTACACTCCGACCCTGACTGCTCTCATTCGCGCTACAGAGCATGGTTCATCAAATCTTGGAACTCAAGAGAAACGTTTTGTTGCAATCGGTCAAGCCAGTGCTTCTGGGGAGAGTGAACTACCTTCCGTAGGAGCTGAGCTGGACAATATTGCTGAACTCGTCCGCGACGTCACCTCATTCACGCGTATAAACGGGGAGGCATCTTGCATGTCGAGGGTCGTCGAAGCGCTTGGTCAGAACGAATGGGTCCATTTCACGTGTCATGGTCTCCCAAATCGCACGCAACCGTTCGAGTCGGCATTTGCCCTGCAGGATGGACGGTTTACGATTGAACGGATGGTAAAGTACAACTTGAAGTCTGCCGAATTCGCATACCTCTCTGCTTGCCACACGACAGTCGGAGACGAAGAGGGTCCCGACGAAGTGATCCATCTCGCGTCGGCGATGCAGTTCATCGGGTTTCGTTCTGTGATTGGCACGATGTGGGCGGTGGATGACAGCGAGACGAACAAGATCACGTCGATGTTTTATAAACATATGGTGGACGAATCTGGTCGGTTGGATTATACCCGTGCAGCTTACGCGTTGAACAAGACGATGAGGACTGTGGATATACCCTTGGATCAACGGATTCTCTATATTCACCTCGGCGTCTAGTTGTCGGCCTATCTTAGTACTGATCACGCGGCGGTGTTTCTCAGGACCACAAGCTTGATCACGGCCGCAATACCGTCGAATTTCTCTGACTCGGTCAACGAACCGTCTCTCCACACGAAGGTATCTCCGCGTTGGAGGGCTCAGTTGACCGATCATGATGCATCGTCACTTGGCGAAACCAATTGATCATACTCTCGGAGTTGATCCTTTCTCGAAGTTAGATCATGTGAATGCACCGTAGAGCAACGGGATTTAGGTGTCACCACCACCCGCTTATACTAATTAGTGAGCCAAGGTTTGAACAGTGATCCATGCCGACTACGCATGTGCACTGATCGAATAGCTTC
This sequence comes from Boletus tylopilopsis, assembly GCA_038093875.1. Classification (NCBI taxonomy): domain Eukaryota; kingdom Fungi; phylum Basidiomycota; class Agaricomycetes; order Boletales; family Boletaceae; genus Boletus; species Boletus tylopilopsis. Next base: position 8,612 of record JBBPTB010000716.1, read on the forward strand.
GTGGACAAATGTGATTCAAGTGACATTCATTGTACCAAAACAAAAGATCTATGGAAGGAATGGGCACAAAGAGTTCCAGAGCACGTTCTGCATAGCGGGGCAGAAGAATGAATGACTGTCTTCTTTCAACTCTTTGGTATGCCTACGGAACGCTGAAGTGGGAGTAACGTGGTCCGAGCCTGAAGGGTCCCTCCATTTGGCCAACCTTGACCGAAGAGAGTCGAGAATTTCTGCGTCGCTGTGCTTCCAAGTTATTCTTCAACCCTTTATTTGATGAGAGTTGACTGTTCCAATACTTCAAGGTTAATGTAAATGTTCCTTTGCATACATACAGATTTTTTAAAAGTTTTGCCGAGGTAGAAAGTTGTCAACGAAGAATGTTACATCGCCACATGGAGCTACCTAGATATCGTACATGCCGTGATACAAACAAAGCACACATCTGCAAAACCACTTTATGACGTTACCGCTTGACGACTCTTTCGTTGCCCGTCATCCAATCACAATTCTCAAATGCCAGCAATAAAAGGAAATTTGTCATGTTCGTAATCCCGGCTGCGGCTAAGTGCTCGACGAGCAGCTTTTTGAGCACTTCGAAAATGCTGATGGGCCTAGGACTACTTGCTGACATCCGGGTACATGACAAAGTGGTTTGTGACGTCACTAAACTGCCGTATCTCCTTGATCTTCAGACTTCCGTCCCCATCGGAACCGAACTCTAGGGTGAAGATTGACTCGTCTGTTCCGTCCCGCCCGGTCAAGCCTTTCTTGAAGGTTGTGGTACGCTATTCAAATCAGTAGGGATGCACATGAATGAATTGAGGTACGGACATGAATCACAACCACCCCTGGAGCTTCCACGACAGAGTGGTAGATAGTCTATGAGAACATTCGACCCACGTGAGGATTGAGTGACGACCAATATAACTCGCCTTCACAACCTGGAGGGGGGTGCTGCAAGTGAAGTGGTCCGTGAATGCTGCAAGACAGCTGTCTCTGTTTCCCACGGGCACGCCGAGAGATTGTGGAAGAGTGACATGGCGAAAATCCTTGTGAAAGATTTTTGGGAGGGAGCTCAAGTCCCCTTCTTCCAGTGACCGACAAAATTCATATACGAGTTTCATCTGAGGAGAGGTGTAGCTTTTCAGATCGACCACCATTTTGAGCAACGTGACTCAGGAGGGTGAGAGGTGATGGTCTTGGTTAAAGGTCCTAAGACGTGCGAGACTCTTAGATGGTTATATATCTGTACGAATGATGGACTCCATGATTACCTGATATGTCGAGTAAGGTGGGGATGCTACTTAGTAGTCAAGGGCTGGCGCGCTGAATCTTCGGACAAGCGACGTAAGCGGGCGACGCTTTTTACTCTCACGCCACCTCGGTCCCCGCACTTTTCAGCGCACTCACCGGCACTCTGCCTCCATTTCCTATTCCGGCTCCTTGCAACTCACTCCCTGACCCTTGGGTCCGTGAACTACATTCCGTAGGAGCTGAACTGGGCAATATTGCTCAACTGGTCCGCGAGGTCGCGCATGCATCTTGTATGTCGAGGGTGTCGTCGAACTTCGGGCTTGATCGGAACGAATGGGTGCGTTTCGCGTGCCACGAACTCCCATGTTGCACGCAACCGTTCGAGTCTGCGTTTGCTCTGTGGGACGGGCGGTTCACGATCGAGCGGATGGTAAGGTGCAACTTGAAGTCTGCCGAATTCATATACCTCTGCCATACAACACTTGGAGACGAAGACAGTCCCGACAAAGTGATCCATCTCGCGTCGGCGATGCAGTTCATCGGGTTTCGTTCTGTGATTGGCACGGGTAAGACCAGACCTGGTAAGGGCTTCGAGTGCAGCATCTGGGGGATCTTCTGGCTTTTGGGGAATGATGGCGGACGTGATGGGAACACTGACGACGGATGGTGCGCGGGCATGGGGGTTGGGGGGAGCAAGAGTGCGGTTACGACGTGGGAGGTTGTGCTGGTGTTGATAATGATGAGGAACGGGGAGATGGGGGTGGGATTGGGGGATTGGGTGTAGGCCTGGTGGTGGTAGTATTGGGCGGCCTGGGGAACAAGGCCAGACGGGTGGGAAGTGCGTCTGTCGATCGCCTGGGGGTAATAAGCGTACGGGGGAGAGAACTGATTCACGGGTGGGTGATACGGCGCATTCTGGGCGGGCTGACCATAGTATGGATTCGCCGTTGCCCAGTGAGACGAACAAGATCGTCGATGTTTTATAAACATATGGTGGACGAATCTGATCGGTTGGATTATACCCGTGCAGCTTACGCGTTGAGCAAGACGCTGAGGACTGTGGATATACCTTCGGATCAAACAATGGGATTCCGATGTTTCCACCAGCTTAGTCAGCCAAAATTCCTGGGCGGTGATCCATGTTGACTAACTTACATATTACACTGATCAAGCACCTGATCTGGGCGATGACTCGTCGCACCCAAGCTCACTACAAAGGTGGTTCCATCAAAGCTTTTTTGGTATATCTGACTCAAGTTGCAAAGCAGCAGTCTAGTGACTTGTCACAAGTTGTCAGACAGTATGTACATTGATAACCACATTGCATTTTGAACTGAACTTGGACCAGTGGAACGGGACCTAATGTCTGGCTCACAAGAACTCCGTTCGAACAGACGTTGAATCGGGTATGTGATTCCATTTCAAGCGACAACACCAATGCCCCATCAAAATGATGTGTGTCAAGATTAAAGTTCCGAATTACACCATTTGTAAGCCAACGACGCGATGATTGATTGTCGATGACTGTTTCACGAGTCCACGTAGTATATAAACCAGTCGACCCAGGTACTGATCGAGTAGGTCATTGCCATCTTCGCGGCCACCGTATCAATCATGTCTGCCAACAACTACGCCACGACCGCCTCTCTCAACTACATGCATCCCCCCACCGACGGCTCACGCCCTTATATCAACGCCGACGCCGATAGTACCACAGGCGAACGCGTTCGTAACTGGGGTGAAGAAGCCCACGTCGTCGATATCGAGAACGTCCGTGGGTCAGAGGACCAATACAAGCTTGACAATGCCGGATTTCAGTATGGGAGGCAAGCGTCACACCACGCGCTTTTCGTCGACGATAAGGCGATCGAAGCCGAATACTACCCCGAGTGCATCGACATTATCAAGAACCTCACAGGGGCGAGCAGCGCCGTCATCTTTGATCACAGTGAGTTTACCCGCCGTTTTTCTCTCGTCTGGATCGTCCTGTTGACCACAGACGTATAGCCATTCGCCGTCGTCGTCCTGGAGAGGCAGACGACAGTCCTGATAAGCGTCAACCCGTTTCAGTCGTGCATGTAGACCAGACAACAGCTTCGTCCATCGACCGCGTTCACCGCCACCTTCCCGCTTCCGAGGCGCCAGCACTGCTCAAGCGGCGCTTCCAGATTATCAATCTGTGGCGTCCCATCTCTCACGTTGCGCTTGATTGGCCCCTCGGACTGTGCGATTGCCGAAGCGTAGACATAAAGAAGGACCTCGTGCCCGTTACCCTTGTATACCCCGATCGTGAGGGAGAAACGTTTGGCGTCCTGTTCAGTGAGGCGCATAAGTGGAAGTACATGAGGGGGATGGAGCCAGACGAGTTCGTCTTGATCAAATGGTATGTCTCTCGCTCGCGTCGTGGTTTGAGGAGCCTCTGACAGACGCGTGAAGCTTCGACTCTGTGCAAGATGGAAGCGTGGCCATCCTCACTCCACATACCGGATTTGAGGACCCGAACAGTCCCAAGGGAGTGCCACTCAGAGAGTCCATCGAAGTCAGAGCGATAGTGTTCTATGACTACTAGAGCCATGGAATCGCACAGGAAGGTTAGAAAAGGTGGTATTTCGGGCGAGCTGTCCAAGAAGACCCCGTCTTTCAGCTATTGATACGCTGAAGACCAGTGTTTTGGCTTCATCCTGTTTGAAATGTAATCTGTTTGACGATTTGCTGCATAAGTGCCCAGAGGTTTATTTTCTGAAACAGAAAGTTGCCAACCAGGACCGTTACATCGCTCACATGGAGCTACCTAGATATCGTACATGCATACGGAAGACAAACGAAGTACAGGACTAGTTGCCGACACCTGGGTACACGACAATGCGATTTGTGACATCACTAAAGTGCTGCAACCCCTTGACCTTTAGACTTCCATCCTCGTCGGTAATGAACTCTACGATGAAGATTGATTCGTCTGTTTCTTCCGGCCCGGTCAAGCCTTTCTTGAAGATTGTGGTACGCTATTCAAATCAACGTGGATGTGCCTGAGTGAATTTGAGCTACGAACGTGAAGCACAACCATCCCTGGAGCTTCTACGACGGAGTGGTGGGTAGCCTACGAGAGCATTTAGCCTGAATGAAGATTGAGTGGCAATTAATATATATCACCTTCACAATCTGGAGGGGGGTGCTGCAAGTGAAGAGTTCCATCAATGCTGCAAGAAAACCATCCCTGTTTGCCGGCGGCACACCGAGGGATTGTGGAAAAGTGACATGGCGAAAATCCTTGTGAATGATTTTCGGGAAGGCGCTCAAGTCCCCTGCATCCGCTGAACGACTCAATTCATATATGAGTTTCATCTCAGGAGAGGTGTAGCTTTTCAGGTCGACCACCATTTGAGCAATGTGAGTGAGGGAAGTGAGAGCGATGGTCCTGGTTAAAGGTCCCAAGACATGCCAGGCTCTTAGATCCCAGGGTTATATATCTGCCCGAATGGTAGACTGCACAATTACCTGATATGTCGGGTAAGGTGGGGATGCCAGGTGGGATGGTAATACATTGGCCCGCGCATAGTATCTTCCCACATATTATTGTCCTGACCTCTTTTTATATGCAAGTCACTGTTCATCAACCCTAGACCACAACGCCGTAATGGATATTTAGGACGGTCTTATTCCGAACGTGACTCATGAACATGAGATAAGTAATGTTTACCATTTTGTGATGGCTTGGTTAATTCAATGAAATGCTTCAAGTGAACGCGTCCCACAATAAACTTCCATTTATAACAGTTGTCACTGGTGGTCAAGTTGTCAAGGGAGAAGTGCGCCAATCCCGGATACTGTAGTTGACATACCATATCTGATATAGTGATTTGTGCCATTCGCAGGTCGTAGGTTGATATGGGTCCACTCCGCCGACTTCTTCTCACAGCACCACTTTCTATAAGGCAGTGAGTTGCCGAGCCATCGTCGTGTCGATAAATTGCCAATTGGAATGCACTGGAACAACCAAAGGCAAACCAAGAACTAGTCAGTGCCCAATGAAACCAAGTATGTATAGGCTATGGACTGTCCTCAATAGGATGGTTTTAAGCGTGCAGGAGTCAAACGGGCGGAACCAAGGCGAGGGGATGGACGACGAGATGGGTGCCGTGAGTCGTTAGCGTCGTGGGTTACGTGCGAGCGATAAGGGAATCTTCACTAAAGGGCCAAGAGAAGATAGGAGAGCCAAGCCCGAGATGGATATATAGGATCCATGAATCAAATGGTACATCCACAGACTTGTTCAGTGTTGCCCGAGTATAAACCAGATCCCAGAGTCTTGTTCGTCTTCGAGTCACCATTTTCCACCGTCCCGTCGTGCTATACAGCACGGTACATCGAATTCGAATTCTGGACCATAACTGGTCAGTTAATCAGTGCCATCACCGCATCCACGCGCATAGATAGAGAAGAATCACGCACCTCTCGTGTTGTCGAGGCATTTGGCCAGAACGAATGCCAGTGGGTCCGCCTCACATGTCATGGTCTCTCAAATGGGACACGATCATTCGAATCTGCGTTTGCGCTGCACGACAGACTCTTCTATTGCGTGCGACTTGAAGAATCTTCGTATCTCTCTGCGTGTCATACGACTGTCAGGGACTAGGAGAGTCCTGACGATGTCATCCATCTCGAGCCGGCGATGCAGTTCATCGGGTTTCATCCCGTGATTGGCATGAATGAGGGTGTTGAGGTATAAGAGGAGACGTATAGTAGATCAGGAAGAATCAGAAGATTCGGTTGACCTTTCCTGAATGGACCAGCCTCAGCAGCATGCAAATAAAGTCGCCAGTGGGAACCACTGGATGCGTGTTCGATATGGCTGGATGAAAATCAACGATGGATGAGACGACCTGATCCCAGAGTTTCTGCCATGAGAAGGCTGCAAACTCAGGTCTCGTCACGTCAGTGCTCGGGGTCGTTGCACGTATAGTCAAGGTACGAATCCCTGTTGACCGTTGAAGTTCTCCCACACCTTCCAGCGTGATCTTCAATGGAATATAAGCAGGATGACGGACAAGGCATATATAAGTGGAGAGTGAGTGATTTTCAGACAAGTGACATAAGCGAGCAGCGGAGCTGGGGGCCCAGGCTATAGTCTGTGTATGCGAGAGGACACTCAGGCCATCATCCCACTTGACCGACCCGTCAGGCACCCCTCTCCGAGGATAAGGGTCGGGCGTCCAGAGCACGCTAGGGTGATGGACTACAGTGAAGGTCAGCGGTGGGTAGAGGAAACGGGGGGAACA
>JBBPTB010000717.1:0-15121 GCA_038093875.1 Boletus tylopilopsis
GACTCTACCGACTGTCTGGTTCGTGGTCGTCTTCGCGGACGCTCCAAATGAGTTTCTCTCATGTGACGGACAATGTTTTTGCGCATCATCATCGCGTTGCAGCCCTTCCACTTGCACGACACGAGACTTTCACGTCCTCCTCTGACGCCATGGGTAGTGAGATGCCTCGGGATAGTCGTTGGTGTGATTCCTTCCCCGCAAATACCATCATTCGTCACCCACTGGCAAAGTATCGCCGAGGCTGGCTGGACTGGCAAGGAGGGGGTTTGAGCCTGACGATCACGAACACTTCCATCGGAACCCTTGTCAGGATTCATTGGGCGACTCATATCCGAGAACGATCTACGTCTTGCTATTAGCCAAAGCGAGTTAATGGCTGTCATGCTCACGTTGAGAACAGTTCAGAGGGGCTGGGGGGGATCGATGTCCCCCATGCAAAATTTTGTGGAAGCTCATCAAAAGAACTGGGCAAACTGAATCAGCACCATAACGAGCCTGGCTCGGCCCAAAAATACGCATACTCGTCTGTCGAGGGGTCATCGCTGTTCCAAGCCGAAAGCTGTCAGATGGTCCGAGGTCAGTCAACAAACTAGTAAATAATACGCTGGACCCACAAACGAGAGCCTGGGCGACAATGATGATTCGGAACGTCGGTAAAATGGACTTTCGAACATACGCCTATCAGGGAAAAATGTAGCCAAGCGATCGCCAAAACGAAAGACTCACCGAAGATATACGGCACCTGTGAAATTTATGGACAAGGGAGTCAGTCTGATTCTGTAAAGCAAAGCCTACAATGCTTGCCTTCCTCCACGATCATTCGATAATTTGCTGATATCACCTGTCCGAGACGTTCTCCCAGAGAAAAGTCAGCAAGTTTGAGTAATCCCTATCATTTTCCATCAAATTACGGAATGCGCGACTAAATTTCTGATGACGAACCTTCTCAAGCATCTCGATCCACAGACTATCGTGTGTGAGCGCAATTTTTGCATGAGGTTCCTTATGAGAGGTATGACCGAAGCTACTACAACCAAGTCAATGGTTTACACGAACCTTCTTCAGCATGTATTGATTGATCAAATCACCAGGATGAAAAGCCTGTATAAGAAGAGACCTGTTAGGTATGACAAGCTCTCGTATGTGATAATATGCTGATAGACGAACCTGGGATACATCTGGCACATGATCGATGGTCATGCGTGTATCCATGTAGAGTTGAGCATGATTTCCTCGAGAGTCTTGTTCCGTTATGTTGTCCGCGAAATCCTCCGTGCTGGATGATGGTTGGGTTGACCCTCCACCCCATATAAAGTCCTTTACATATTCCCTCCACCCTCCAAACGTAACGCCTTCTTGGGTCTGGACAGAAACTGTTTTCAGTAGATTGTTGATGGTGATCCTGAAACCACGGATGAAGACTGTCTGATTGACCCCTTGACGCCTTCCATCCGTAATGTAGCTTGGAACTTCGTAGGGAGTCAGGGGACCAATACGTCCCAGGAAACTTTGAATGTGCGTCCAGTGGTAAGCCCGCGCAGCGATGTTACTTCCCGAGTCGATTTCTCCTATTTCAAATTTGAGCGAGCGGGTTTCTTGGAGGCTAGGGCCTTGACAAGTTGCTCCCAGGGCCCATGAAGATGCCTTATGGTACCCAGTAATAAGGTAGAGGGAATCGTTCTTTCCGATCAGGCGGCCAGCCCGATGGGTGGCCCATGCGAACCAATCAGTACCGCATCGAATTGCTTCCTTGAGAAATGTCTTCTTGTTTTTCAAATCACAACTTTGAGCACCTTCTGGTAGAACGAGGACTGCGCCGTCCTTGGCGGATAGGTCGAATTCGTATTCAACCCTTCAATAACCTCAACCTTCTTCTGAGCTCTCCAAGTCCAGTGGACAAGTGACGTACCGTGGTGGCACTTGGTCGCGACCGTGAACCTGGTCGAATGCAAGTTGTATGGCACCGCGTGTGAGAACACATCCAGGTGTCATTTCGTCGGGATTGGTATCCAAGTCCCCTGATCGATCCAGTGCAACCGGCGTGAAGTCCTCTCCAACGTGCTCCGGGAATGGCTGCTCTTTGTGTGATCGTGTAACATTGAACAACATGTCGAAGCTGCCGTTCGTGGGCGAGAGAATGCCAACGTCGCCGATTTGCAGTCCTTCCAGCTGATAGCTTTCGCAGAGCTCTCGGCTGAGTTGTGGATTCCATAATGGATATCCAATCCCTTCCTCGAGCAGACATTTGGAGTACACTTCGTGGTAGGGGGAGGGCATGTCGCATTGAGATTCTATCCACAGACGATAATTAAGGGTGGCGGTACAGCATCTTCCTGTACCAGGTCGTCGCAGGCTGTGAAAGACTTTATTCGAGAAATTTCCAAGCTGTACTCCACACAGCTTGGATTACAGCCATTGACGAGAAACAGAGGCAAGTCCCGTTTTAGGTTGGTCTGTTCCACCCAGACACTCACCAGGCCAGGTCGCACTACTAGGTGCTAGTCGGAAAACTGCTGTTAGGTCCACACTCCTCACCTATCTTCTTGCCCTCACCTGCAGTAACTGCTGGACTTGGAAAATCAGCCTGAATTTTAGTACATGCATGTATGCGAGTCCAGCCCCTTCTGGCTGCTTTCACAGCACGTGCGACACGTGGAAGCATGTATAGTCTGCCTCCTTCCATGAATGTATATCAGGAGGCGTTACTATGGTGTTATCAGGAGGAGGCAGAACGGATAGTCAGACATTGATGATGATACGTAGCACGCAATAATAGTGAGGTGGAGGTATTAGGGCGGCGATATCGCAAAGTACTCTTTACAATCATTGACGTCCTGGGAAGAATAACAGCAAGGAGGTGATGGTACATGCAACACCAGGAACCCCATACGCAGGCTTGGGTCAGTCTGAGTGTGCAGGTCCTACGGAAGACTGAGCATCAAGTTTTGCCACAAACAAACAGCCATCCACACCTGAACTAGTGCCACGCTTGCAACCCAAATGTACTTCGCGCACATGGCGCAAAATGCTTTCACGCCTCATTATCATACTGCATCCCTCCCATTTGCATGACAAGCGACTGGCACCTGCAAGATTTTTGATGCCGTGGGTAGTGAGATGGTCTCCAATGGACGTCGGCGTGATATATGCCCCACATATAATGTCACCGTCGAACCATTTACAAACATGACCCATTGAGACCGGTGGTGGGGACACTATAGGGGACTCGTTGTGAGGAACCACAGGATAGGAGGCAGCATGCTCAGAGGCGAAAAGTGGCTTAATAGGGTTGAGGTTGAAAATATGGTCATAAGCGGAGATGGGGACGTCAGAAGGACCTGGGAAACTGGATACCATGAACATTACAATATGCCTACTCAACAGAGAATGCACGTACTTGTCGTGAATGTCCTGTCATATAGGTCAGTCAGCAAACCCATATATGAGAGGTTGAACCCACAAAGAGAGTACCAGGTGACAGTATCGATTCAGAATGTTTAGGTGGACTTTCAAATACAGAGGATGTAGTACAAATGGACATGGTCAACAAGAGAACGACCCACCCCTTTTGAAGGTACACAGCGTCTGTGGACATGATAAAGAGACCATACCAAGAAAGTGAAGCCCAAGGCACTTGCCATCTTCTACAACAATCTGAAAGGTTGTCGATAACACTTTCTGCAACTCTCTTCCGTGAGAAAAGTCGTCGAGTTTGAGTAGTCCCTATTATTTGTCATCACATGTAAGATAAGAACATCTTCATGCCTAATGACAAACCGTGCAAAGCATCTCAATCCATAAACTATCGTGTGTGACTGCAATCTTTGCAAGAGGTTGCTAACCAAAGGCACTTAACTGCACTGGTTACTACGACTGAATCAAGATCACACGAACCTTCTGAAGGAGATATTTATTAATCAAATCACCAGGATGAAAAGGCTGTGTGAGAGATTCATTGAGTCTGACAAGCTCTAGTGCATGGTTAGATAAACTGATGACGGACCTGGGATACATCCGGCAGTCGATCGACGGCCATGTGTGTATCCATGTGGAGTCGAGCGTTTTTTCCTACAAAGTCTTGTTCCGCTGTATTGTCCATCTGACCCCCAGCGGCAGGTGACTGTGTAGACTCAGACGGTCTACCCCATATAAGGTCCTTCACATAGTCCTTCAACCCCCCAAATGCAACACCTTCTTGAGTCTTGACAGTAACTGTTTTCAGGAACAGCAAATCGTTGACCGTGATCCTGAAACCGCGGATGAAGACCGTCTGGTTGACTCCGTGGCGCCTGTCATCGGTAGTATAGCTCGGAATTTCGTAGGGAGACAGAGGACCAACGTGTCCCAGGAAACCTTGCACGGGTTCCCAGCTGTAGGCCCGCGCGGCGACGCCACCTGGGTTGATTTCTCCTACTTCAAATCTAAGGGAACGTGTGTCTTGAGTGCCGGAGCTGCCTCGACATGTTGCTCCAAGGGACCACGAGCGTGCTTTATGGAATCCGGTGATGAGATAGAGGGACTCATTCCTTCCGATGAGACGACCCGCCGTTTGGGTGGCACATGTGTACCAATCAGTCCCACATCTAATTGCCTCGTTCAGAAACTTTCTCTCGTTTTTTAGATCACAACTTTCAGCGCCTTCTGGCAGAATCAGGACCGCGCCATCCTCCACGGAGAGGTTGAATTCATATGCGACCCTTCAATAACGTGAATCCGGACCTGAGTCACATGGAGAACAGCATACCTTGGTGGCTCTTGGTCACGACTGCGAACCTCACCAAATCGTGGTCTGGACACGAGTTGCACGGAACCACGTGGAAAAACGCACTGAGTAGGCGTCACTGCGTTGCGCTGGGTATCCAGGTCTCTTTGTCGGTTCAGCGGGACCGGCGTAAACTCTTCTCCAACGAACTCCGGATATGGTTGCTCTTCGCGTGGTAGTGTGATATTGAACAGCACGTCAAAGCTCCCATTCTTGGGCGAGAGCAAGCCAACATCGCCAATTTTCAGTCCTTCAAGCTGATAACTTTCGCAGAGCTCGGTGTTGAGTTGTGGGTTCCATAGTGGATACCCATCAGGCCCGAGAAGACACCTTGAGTACACTTCACGGTAGGGGGAGAACATGTCGAGAGTCGAATGCCACACTGCCTCTACCGATATCGATGATAATCACAGGGCACAGCCTGTGAAGGAACTTACCGTGAGAATGTCAAAGTTAGCTTTTTACCGAGGACTACACAAATAAGAGTACTCTAACTTGCGGTCTGGCTGACTGACATATATTTCTTCTCTCGCTCGGCCAAAACTACGATGACGTGGTGCGAAAAAAAAAAAAAAACAGATATTAGCACGATCATGATCATCTTGGCACGCTGTGCCAACTTTGCCCTGTCACCCTAAGTACCCTCTCGAGCGTCGATACCCCGGGTGGTTTCTGTGCACTCTAGTCCACGACTCTTCTAGCCGAACCCTTGCTCGAATCGCTCGTAAGAGCATCCGTTCTTCGTCTCTGATTTATCCTGGGTTGTTTGCCTCGTGTTCACGAACTGATCGCCAGTGATGGGTTATGTACCATGGTCCAACGGTGAGGATAGATCTCGGACGCGTCCATCTCCACTGGACCACGCATGGACTGACGTCAACACCCCGATGCCGACGCCGAATCGGCGTGCATCGTTGGCCACCCGGCGCTGTCTTGGCACATTCCTGCAGCCTGTCCATTCTCTAATGGTACATACCTCGCTCATGTTATCATTGAGTACAAACACTGGGACCTCAGATCTGCTTTGCCTTCCAGTCGTCCCCAATCGTGTACTGGAACGCGTTCGAGTCTCAGTGAGCATACACTTGAAGGTTTTTGCTTCATCAAGGGTTCGTAGTTGGCACCCGTCGCGTCGAAAGAACTGCCTGGTGTCACCCACAGCGACCTCTACATTTATCATTTCCGGAAGAGCGCGTCAAAGGTAGCATGATTGACTTGCGCCAGCTGGAGATTGGACGGTTCTGACAGTCTGAGACACGTATGAGTGGAAACCGCAGAAGTGTTTGCGGTGGAACTCCTCCAAGGGTCGCATTCACGAAAGATCGCGACCGTGGACCTGCTGCAACGACTTCTATTGACAAAATGTGTCAAGCAGCTAAACGCTACCTACACCTAAAAATACACATCGATCTCGAATCATAAAAATACAGCAAGGGAGCACCATTATTTAATGAATAAATCAACAAAGAGAGATCAATGAAAAAGTACTTATACCCGTCACAGAGATCAAGCCGGCTGTGACTGCGGCTGCGGCGGCTGTCCGGGCACGGCAGGCTGCTGGCGCTGTTGTTGTTGTTGTTGTTGTTGTTGTTGTTGTTGTTGTTGTTCAGCTGCAGCACCATCAACCTGTTGCTGTTGCTGCTGTGGTGGTTGTTTGCCGCCAGGAGCGCGCGCTGGAGCAGCAGCATTGACAGCGCCATCAACGCCCTCACCGCGACGCGTGGTGCCAAACGCGGTCCTCGCCAACTGTTCCTCGTTGAATTGGGACACGAAGACGATGAAGCCAAACAGGAACACGGGGGCGGCCAAGATATCAATGATACCATAAAACACCATCTCTGACGTGGGGGTGATTTTATTGCCGCCCTCCGAGAGACCCCAACAGATGGGGTAGAGCAACCAGATGAACGAGAGGTAGGCGGCGCCAGCGATGTAACCATTCTTGAAGGCCCCTTCTCTGAGTGCATATGGCTGGAATGGGACATGGACCAACAGTTGAATCCTGGGGGGATAGATGATGAGACGGTGCCACAAAGGCCTTGCACGACGTACCAGATGAAGAAGAGACCGAACAAGCCAAAGACGAAATACGCCCACTTGTACGATGAGGCGACGAGTGCGCCAATCAATCCGTTGACGACCAAGAACCAGGAGAAGAAGAGAATTACGAGGATCTGGGCAGTGGAGATGCCAGTGAACGACAACAATGCGAAGAGCAATAGGGGTGCATTGATAAACCACTGAATATAGCGAACATACTAGGGGAGAGAGTGAGCGAGAAGGACGCAGAGAGTACGAGCCATAACGTACCCAAATCTGACGGGTACCATGTCCATGAAGCTCGGATCGAATGAGCGTCCAGCCCAAGTCGGAGGCCATGGAAAAGTAGGCGACCGATGCTACTGCGAGCACGATGAGGGGAATGTAGTGGAAGACACGGGTGTGCCTGCGAGACTGTGGAGGAAGGAATCAAAAAAAACTGGGAGTCGAGTGAAAGAGGGGACCAACCGAGTACGTCCAGCCCAGGACGACGAGAAAGGAGAGGAGCATGATGGCGAATACCGCCCAAAGCCAGTCAGAGGCATGGGTGGTGATATGGCGGTCACCAGCGGGTGGATTTTGGTTGAGAGCGCCGTTGTGTCTGGGCAATAGATGGATGGCCATGATGGAGAACTGAAGAAGAGATAGTACCCGAACGAGTTGTGGCTTATAAGGGGTTGCAAGAATAGGAGGTAAGAGGGTAGTTATTCATTGACGTCACATATCGCTAAAAACTGACATATCCCAGAATGGAAAGTCTCCGTTATATCAGCCCAATATGTCTGAAAAGTCGTCTTGTCGGAAGATGGACCGAGTGGGGTCTTGACGCACCCGCTCGTCTTTGAGCATCCTGTAATGCGGCGTATAAGTGCACACGTTTGCCTTGCGGACGAGACTCACCGTGCATCGACCCGTGCGTCCTCACCCTCGACGCCGACCACAGCCTGGGGCGTCTTTGCCTCGACGACCTAGCGAACAGGTCAGTCCCACACGCACCGATACCACATCGCTCCGACGCACGTAGTGGTTATCGCAATGAGGACAGTACTCATCGCTCTCCTCATAGTTTGTCATGTCCTTCCGAAACGCCTTTTTGCATTTTTTGCACGCAAACGTCATCTCCGTCGTCTTTTTCAGACTGTGGTCCTGCGTTTCCGCATGGCACTCGGCACAGTCGAACCACTGTTTGCAGCACGGCGCGCGTATCGACACTTGAGCGTTGAGAACATGTTTGCTGTCCTAGGCGCGTGAATACAACCTTGTTTCGTGTGATCGCCATCGATAAGAAAACTACAGACCACATCGTCGTAGCCAAACAGACCTCAATTACCAAATACGGACATGACCAAGCCCAACGCACGCCTCGCCGCCTGGTCCGACGGAAACACGGGGTAATCTCTTCCCACCACCTCGCCCTCGAACACCAACAACGTCGTCCGCTTCAACAACACCATCCCAGACGCCTCGAACGTCGGCAACCGCAGCGCCCTCCACACCGCCCCCACCTCGTCGCTCAAAATCGGGTACGAAAGCCCGAGTCGGCATGCCGCCTCGCTCTGGTACGCCGACGACTGCGTACTCAGCGCAACGACGTGCACGCCACCCGGCGACCGGGCCGTCTTGAGCACGTCCAGCATATCCCGGATCCCGCACAACTCCTGCCAACGTCTGTCGCGTCAGGACGGACCCACGAGGTGTTTGCGTGTGTCATGAAACACGCACCGGCGTGCACCCCCGCGCACCTGGGATCGCATCCCACCCGTCCGGATTCGCAACGCCCGGCTTGCCCGTCCTCGGGTACACGAACACCAACACGGGTGCTTCAAACGATAACGCGTACAGATCGATCAGCCGCTCGCTGGACGTGGACGTCGCCGTCGCAGGCAACGCCACGCCCTTTGGGATCGTCGTTCTCGGTGCCGTGCCTCGTAGGTGGTCTGCTAGGCCGTCATCGATAGGGACAGGCAAGTCGCTCGGGAGCGCCGACCAATCTGCAGGGGTCAGTGTGTGCTCAGATTGGGCGGATGACATTGTGGATGGATGGATGAAACGAGCGTAGCAGTGAGGGGTGATCGATCGATCAGTTGACTGTGATGAACGATCAACGCCGACCGCGTTGACAGCACCGCCCCGCTCCACTCTCCCGCGATGCCCTCCTGTGCATTGTTTAAAATAATACACACTCGATCACACCGTCCAGACGATTGATCCGGGTTCCTTGGTACTGAAACTATCACATGCGAGGGGGGGTATTCGTTCTACAGTTAATAGTACAAGTAATCGATAGTATTAGACATGAACAGGATATCTCTGTTGGTATATGGGATAGTATGTAGTACGTGACCATATGCAAATTGTTCATAGTCCCCGCTCAGCATCATACCCGTTGCTGCCAACGCGATACTGTCGGTCGTGCAAGGTCTAGAGCAACAATATCAGTACTACACCCGCACGACGACGACAAAACCCACCGATAGGCGAACGCCACTGATACACCAAGCTACTGACGCCCCGCTCCCGCCTCGACCGGGCCCTCGCCAGCTCCACCTCGTTGTCCGTCAACACCGCCCCCAGTGCCACACTCCCAGCCGTCGTCCTGCGATTCGGCTGCAACGAGAACGACCCGCCTTCGTACCCCGCCTTGTCCAGCATCGCTACCTTGATCGAAGGCCGCACCGTCACCGCCTCGTATGCCGGCAACATCCCCGGCGCCCCGACCCCGACCCCGACCCCGACCCCAATGTTCAACCGCGTGCTCACGCTGCCGTTCGTCGCCTCATAATGGTCCAGCTCCATCTTGGACTGCTGCGTGATGCTCATGTACGACGACTCCGCGTCGACAAACGTTTGCGATGCCGATGCCATGTGCTGGGTCTGCACCGTCGGCGTCCGCGTACGGCCCCATCGTGGTAAACTTGACCCTGGCGCGTGCTGTGCGCGTTGGCGGCGACGGGATCGTTGTTTCTCCCTGTATGCGATCTCACCCTGGATCGAGCGTGGAAAGAATATCTGCAGGAAACGTCGACCGGCCGTGTCGACGCGTGAAACGAAATGCCACGTACGACGAGCGTGATGCCAGACGAGACGACACAGCCGATGGCCCCGAAGATGCCCAGTAGATCTAAGATGGTCGTTTAGGATTGCACGCTGACTCGGCGCAGAAAAAAACGGGCAATCACACCTGTCGCGAATCTGATCGATCAAGGTGAAACGTCTGTTCAAACGACGACATCAATGATACGCACAAACTTTCGTTGACGTGGTGATGCGGTCGTACGCCATCAATGCCGAGGATCACGAACGGGACGGTGAACAGGAATCGAAACACGACACGGATACACTGTGCCAGGGGTCAGCAACGCGCGACGAGGTGGGAGGCGGCGACGCACATTGAGCTCGTGATACTTGGTCAACCGAATGGACGTGTCCGCATCGACGTCGTACTCTTTCTGCAAAAACGATCATGGTGAGCACAACTCGATCCCATTCGACGGGGGCGTTACCAGATTTTCGATAAAGGAAGGAAAGGTCCACAAGACGGGCAAGGACCATATCGTCACGGAGAGACCGGCGAGTCCTCCCGTCAGGTACGTGTATGCCTCGCACTGTGTGGATGACATATGTCGGCACCGACACAAGGCAGATGAAAATCGATAGACGGACCTGCAATACGCTCTTGCGTGTGAAAATGGTGATCAAAGGCATGGTGAGCACGGCGACACAGGATCCGACCGCCCACACCCTAAAATATAAACTCTTGAACCAATCCTGTTGCGCCGAGCCCGAGTTGACGAGAAAGAGCCAGAAACAAAGTTCTAGCGGAACGTCATCGATAAGCAAGTGGTGCGGAGAGATAAGGCATGTCCGCGACACGTGTGCATACCTTCCAAGTGTGTCACGCTGGGGTAGCGTGCTACAGCGTCAATACAGAAACGGCAACACGACCCCGAACCACTCACATTTCGAGGGACCAGCCGGTGGAGAGGAAAAGGTAAAACGGGAATATCGCCCCTTGGGCCCAGTGGCCCCATTCCTGATAGGGCGTGGGTAGAACTGGGTCGACGATCAGCCATCCCGAACGGTCGAGGGCGCTGAGCAATGCTTACTTCCGAGCCCAGGCACGACGGTGAACCCGTAATTGTATTTAATGATGGCAAACCCGGTGGCAGCTATGGTTATGCATGGCATGGTGAGCAGGAGGGAATACTGGTGCTCGCGTGTCAGTGCGGGGACGGTCACGGTGGCGCCCGGGGCGAGCACGCACGGTCATGATGCGCTTGAACGAGCCGGCGTATGGGCCCTGGTTCCATCTGGGAGGAGGTGAGGCGCGCGGCGCAATGACAGCGACAGAAACTTGCCTGAGACATTTGAACCGATCAAACGACCAGAGATGGAAGACGATGAAGCAGGTGAGCTTAAGCACGGGTGTTAGCGGGGAGTCCTACGAGGAGCCTCAAGAAGACGAATACCAAGGAGGTCAAAAGGGACCATACGAGGTATACGGCAGGGGACAGGTGGGCCATGAGAGCGACGGGCAGTGAGAAAAGGCTCGGTGATGATCATCCATGTGCTAGCTGGCTTCATATACCTCAGTAACTAGCACAGATCCGAACAAAATACCCGCCGGACCGGCTCAGATGACTAATCAGTATCTCCACCATCAATGCAACCCACCGACGACGACAACGACGACCTCCTCCTCAGCTGTCGCTTTGGCGACCTCGACGACGTCAAACACTACGTCGACACCTTCTCACAAGACCCACTCGATGCCGTTCGAGACCACAACCACAACTCGGTCCTTCACATGGCAGCAGCCAACGGTCACACCGGTAAAACCCGCTTATTTTTTCTCTCCGTGAATCCACACATGTTGATGCATCGCATCGCAGACGTCCTCGCATACCTCCTTCCCCGCGTCTCCCCGGCCCTGCTCGCCCATCCCAACAGTGCCGGATCGACACCCCTCCATTGGGCAGCTGTCAATCGCCATCTGGACATTGCACAATCGCTCGTGCGTTTCGAACCCGGCCCGGGTATCGATCTGATCGATATCAAGAACGAGGCTGGGAGAACGCCACTTGGGGAAGCTGAGTTGGCAGGGTGGGACGATGGCGCCAGGTGGCTCGTGCAGGTCATGAAGCTGGGCGAGGTGAACGAGACAGAGGCTCAGGACGAGTCCACCATCGATCCGTCGCAGGCGATGGAGATCGAGATTCAGGACGCAGACGGCCAGCTGGCTAAGATGACGATCCATCCAAAACAATCCCTTTCAGATCGGGAGCCGTCGTGAGGTTCGTCCAACGTGGCTACACAGATTGATGTCCTGGGACCTTACGGAGTAATCATGATTCATGACATTTGATTGCAACCCCATCAAGCTCAGTTATACAAATCAATACCAATGGAAAAAACACGCCAATAATGTACATTATCCTTCCGTCATCACGCGTCGAGTGCTAGACAAGACTCGTCTCGACGCAGGATCGTTTTTGTACCTGTCTCGCCACGAAACTGGTCCGGCTGGTACATCGAGAGAACACCCCTCGGTCACGTCGGCACGCGCGTGGCCCGTCACTGACGCACTGCCACGTGTCATCCGGCCCCCTGCTCTTATTCCCGGATCAGAAAAATACACACCGCCCGGTCGTCGCACCTCGGGCGTCAGCAATGGAGGTGTCTCTCGCAAGGGGAAAAAGCCTGGCCGATCAGATGGTCGTCTACGAGATCGGCCACTGCGCTTCTGCGGCACGACGTATGCTCCCTGTGGTCCGCTTGTACCGTCGTTACTGTTAAGAGTGTGACTGCCTACGCGATCAGGCAGCCTAGCATTGATGCTCAGGAACAATGATGAACAGCGACGTAACTTGGTGTCATGGTTGTCGAACCCAATGTTGCTCATTTCCTCAGTAATCCGAGTCACGTGTGAGCTCCGTAAGCGCCAGTCATCCGTCTCGTTCTCACGAGGCCAACGAAACTGGCAGGAATCTCGGTCGTCAGACAACCTCGCATTGACCTGTTGTTCGTCGCGTCTTCTCCACAAATAACCAGTACTTTGGGTTCGCCTGAGAAACATGCCGTCTGTGCGCCAAGCACCACCACCAAACGACTCAAGGTCGGAACCGGCCTCACTTGCACGTTCGTCATCATCGCAAGCACTCCCCAGGCATAACGTTTGATCAAACTTGCCAGATGCCACTAGGCCACGCGCTAACCCGATCCGGTCCTCACAGGCAACGTCCAGCGCTGTCATCGAGGTTACGTCACCCATCGTCGCTGACGGGTTACGATCCTGGCTGTCCTGTCCGATCGTCGACCCACTAGACCCGGAGGGGATATGCTCCGGAGCTGCATTCGCACGTTCGGTCCCATGGATCTTCAAGAGGACGGATGGACGACCGTGTCGTCCAATAATCGCCGCCTCCAGAGTTGGAACCGTACTGGATTGTTTTGTCTCAGAGAGTGCGGCGGTGTCAAGGCTAAATCCGTTTGAGACGTTCTCCAGTTGTAGTTGTCGTTCGGGGATCATCGCGTCGTTGGGGCCACGACCCAAATGGTCCAAAGTCGAGCCAGAAAAGTAGGCTCGGGCCATAGCACCCATTCCAGCATACGAACGAAAGAGGGTCCACAGCAGCATCTTCAAGACCGGTCCGTCGAACATGTCTTTCTGTTCCAGACGTTCTTGAAACCAAGCCCCAGGCATCTCGCATGCATCGACCATCGAGCCTTGGGTCATTCCGTGGGACAAAGATTGATTTTCTCGTTCACCCGCTATAGTTTCCGGGCCCACAGCCACCCTTGGGAACCGGCACGCGGACCGAGCGTGTGCCACGCACCAGATAATCGCAAAGGCCAAGAGCCACAAAAGGAGATAGCCAATCATCCCAGCGTCATCGACAGGGCCATCATACCCCCCGAGACCGGGTGCAGAAGCTAGATCAAATACGCCAGGGGTCAGTACCACGCCACACCCAAAACTGTTATCACCCCACCCGGTCGGATATCAAGGACGATTGTGGAACGCGTTCCCTCGTCTGATAGTGCGTGTGTGTGATGGTGATGGTGGATCAGATGTGGGACGAATGATGGAGGGACGGCGTGCATGGTGTTTGTGTGCCACATTGTCGGTTCGTATCGCTTCTTGGGGGGACACCGTGTCCAAGTGGGGACCCAGTGTGCGTGTACGTGCAGACTCGGGTCCGCAGCGGGCCCGTCGACGAGCGTCTGGGCGAGGACGATCCACGCCTGTTGTAATAAGGCATAATATCTGGGTGACACGAGGGCGAGGTCGTTCTGGGTGTCGACAAGGCCGAGGAAGAAGCAGCGAAGCAGTCTCGCGTGGAAACGGAGCGTGTCCTCCCATGGAACGATTCGGAAACGGAACGCCGCCGTCCAGAGGCAATTGGGAAACATGAACGAGACGGGTCGAAGGTGGTGGTCCTTTAGAAGGATGTCGATCGGGGCTTGAACTTATGGTGACTTGCTGTCGTGAAACACTGCAACAACTTACTTCTTGGTCCGTTCTTCTGACATGTATGAGTCGCCTGTAAAGGGGAAAAACCTGCGACGTGACAACGGTCGACGTGGGACCCACAAGTCACCCCTACACCGATGAGCATCACGGACCCAGGGAATAACGATGATGGATCCATTATCAACCGATGGTCGTATAGTGTAGTGGTTATCACTCGGGATTTTGAATTTGAATTCCCGAAACCCAGGTTCGAACCCTGGTACGACCTTGTTTTTTTTTTTCAATTTATCGAAGCAACCGGATTGTGCCGGACGCGGTATAACGAGGGTCCAAAGATGGGCGTGGTCTCACGTCCATCTGTGGTGCTTCTCTGTCTGGACTTTACTCGGGATTGATGAGGGCGGTACGGACGTTGCTATTCCGGCGTAGTTTTGGTTCTTCGGCCGTGAACTAGGTGTAACTAGGGAGATACTTGGTATTCGAGTCGCCTGATCATGGCACGTCATGGCATGTCATATCCTATATGTTCGGAGCGCTTGAATAAAGTGTTTCATTTGCAAGTTCATGTGGACGTGAACGAGCTCAAGTCCTCGGACGTGTGCACGTTTGTCAGGGGGACAGTTCACATGTTGTCGCTTCAAAAAAGTCGGCCGTGTGATCGTCCGCATTCCTTGTAGGCTCGCGAATCACCTCACTGGGGGTTGGCAGCGGAGACAAGTTCCATATGGGAGCTGTCTCACCATGTCGACATGCTGGCAACGATTTATTTATTATTACTGTAAAAAAAATATAATTCAATCAGGTCCGGATGGATGATTTTCTGGCATCTCGGCAAACAAGCTCGT
>JBBPTB010000718.1:0-15101 GCA_038093875.1 Boletus tylopilopsis
GACCATCTGGGCAAAGGGCATCCTCCTAATGAGGAACAAAGGCCTTCCCACATCGGGAAGGGGGCGAAGGGCAATACCTGAATGGCAAGACGGCCATCAGGGCTAATGGGCTCCCGCTGTCAAGGAAGAGCAGAAATGGTAACAGCGACCAGCGGGGCATCAAAGAAGGAAGGCTAGGTGAAACGTGAACCTAGCCTGACATAATGCCTATGATGGGAATGCTCATCCATCGGGCATACACGGCTGGATGGAGGGTCAAGAGTGGTGCTCCGCAGCGAAGGGGAAACTAGCTTATAGTACATGAGATCTGCTGTCCGGGTAAGTGAGGGTCAGCGAGCATAGTAGCAGCGGATCAGAACGTATCGTGGCCACGACGGGAACTCCCATCCGTCGGGCGGTCTAGGGTTGCCTATAGCAACCACAAGTCGTCGTGAGTCATACCCCGATCTAGGCATTGGGGGAGGTCGTGTCGTGAGGAGCTAGGATCCATGGTTACCCCTAGGGCCAAGGGTGTCTGAGGTTGCCCCTCCGGGCGTCGCGAGTGTTGAGGGAACAAGGGTTACCCCTCGAGGGTCACAGTTTAGCGTCATGGTGGACATTGGTAGTTTAGTGTCGTTCCGGATGTTGGTAGTTTAACGTCGTTCCGGACGTAGGGTCTTAGAGCTGAGGGAATGTGGTTACCCCTCAGGGGCCATCAGAGGACGATGGTGGGTCAGTGGTGTACTCCAGGTGATGAGTACTGCGTGAGCGAGCATACGAGCTCCTCAGGGCGGAAGGCGTCTGCTAGGCCTTCAGGATAAGGGCGTGTCCCATCCGTCAAGGGCAAATGGTGAAGAACAAAGTGAAAATGAACAAGGGTCTGGCAGGTCCAGTCCAGCAACCAGGGAAAACTGTAACAATCCTCTTCCACTCTCCTTGATAGTGGGATCCCATTTAGCCCTTTGCCCCCTTCCTGATGTGGGAAGGCCTTTGTTCCTCTTTAGGAGGACACCCTTAGCCCTGATGGTCTGTGCACCATTGAGGTATAGTATAAAAACCCCAGAGAACTAGCTAGGAGCCTTAAGCTAGTTCTACGCCTGTTTTACTACAATACTCACTGCACTTCAGTGTGCCCTTGCAATCCACTCACTTTACTGGTGTACTGGTGCTAGAATGACAAGACCTCATCCCTCTTGACCTTTGCTAGCATTTCAAGCACTTCTTGCTCACCTTAAGGGTCGAGCTCATTGTAGGTCACACCTTAGCTGGTTGTCGGCCTTACTCTTGTGTACAGGACACACACTATGCTGGGCCTCTCACTCACAGTGCACAAGGATAACCTTCAACTACTATTGATCTGATCTCCTCTCAACTCATGCCTATTCCACCAGGGCATGTGCTCACAGTAAGCATAACAACATGCCTTTGTAATTGTATCCTGCTTTACTGGTGTACTGGTGATAGGACATCAAGACTTCATCTCTCTGGACCTCTCACTATCATTTCAAGCACTCCTCACTTGTCTTAGTTGTCAAGCTTGTTGTAGGTCACACCTTAGCTGGTCATCAGCCTCACACACATGGACAGGATGCACACTCCACTGGGCCTCTTGCTTGCAGTGCACAAGGATATCATTTGGCCTAATCCCCAGGTGTTGGTGGAGAGAGAAGGAGGGAGAAGGGAGGGGGCAACTGGGGGTGTTGGATCTAAGAGTTTTTGGTCAGGAGTGACAGTGTTGTCACCCCACTCATGTCCAAAAAGGTCTTCATTGGGGTCAGGGAAGTCTGAGGAGTTGGAGAATGGGGGAGGGCTAGCTTGTCTAAAGGAGGTTCTGCCCTGGATGGGGGCAAGAGCTTGGTGGTGTTGAGAAATGGTGGCTTATGTGATAGTAGCCATTCAAAAAGGCTTTTGTAACACTTGACTTCACATAGCCCAGATGAATGACTACAAGAGATAAGGTCAAGGGTTCTGTGTTGTTGGATATACTATCACAATGAAAAATGAAGGATTTCTAGGGAGTAGTGTCCACTCAAACAGTAGGACAATGACTGAGGGAGATGAAGGGAGGAAGGATTAGATATATTCTGGGATCACAAGGTTTATATACTAATATAGGTGTTTGATGACTAAGGAAGAATAGAATGTCATGGAACAATGAAGAAGAATCATGTGACTTGTTGATCACCATGAGTCAGAAACGAGTCATCAAGTGATGCTGCACATGGAAGGTTCTGGAAGGAAACAATAATGAAGCAAATGATAAGAAAGAATAAGTCATGGGATGAGTCATCATAGAGGAAACAGAAGGATAAGTCCAAAACAAAAAGGAAAGAGAAAATAATACTGGTAAAATGTAACAATGGCTATGCAATCTGAGGGTGACACAGCAAACTTGGAAGACTGTGGGCATGACTGATCATACCCCATCCTTTCACAAGCATGATCCCTTTTCATTCAAATATCTGTTGTATACCTAATTGCCCTGTGTTACACTTACTGCACTAAGTCATCTTGTGACTGTCCAAGTCAATGAAGGGTGAAGTAATATGTGAAAGTGGAACAAAGAGAAAGGAGCAAAAGCAGGATGCCAAGTATGAGGATGCCTGTTGTGGGAGCTGGTGGCTCCCTACATTCATATCCATCCTCTCCCCTACTTTCCAGTCACAGGTAGTTACAGGTCAAGTGTCCATCAAGCATCCAGTCCATCCTGTGTCCAGTCTGAGTCAAGTCCATTCTATCCATACATATCTGTGTTTATATCCATCATCTCCAAGTCCAGACATTTGTTCCTTTTCATCCATCATTCAATTGTTTGACCATTTATAGTATTTATTCTTCTCCTCAGACCATTAGCAGTCAGTGATATACATCCCAACACCCTTCTTTCATTAGAATCTTTTACCTTACCTTTTTGGTTATATTTAGGTACAGGATTTGCACTTCCTTCCTACAGTCTCAGGATATGCCCAAACTATAAAGTCTTGTACTTAGGGATTCTTGAATCCCACCCTTCTTTCCATGCAAAGTCTGATTACCCCCACATTGTCTCATCTCTGACCCTCATCCTTGATCAGTTCCTTTTGTATCCAGTGCTCATAGTGTCCAGATCTTTGTCTATCTTGTCATCCTTGTGCTCAACTGCCTTGGATTAGTTTGTCTTTATCACCTCATCTATTTCCTTCATTCCTTTCATATCCAGTCTCAGTCCTATCCAGACACATTGTATCCATCCTCAATCCAATCTGGATTCAACTGGACCAACTTCCATCACACTAGGACACAGTCATAGCTACCACTTGAACTATGCAACCAACTACTCTTCCTTGGGATGAGTTTATACTCACTCCTGCCTTCTTTCTATGATAAGGCAACAGGTTGGGCAAGCAAAACCTGAAGCTGCCTCTGCACCCATTGAAGGTAGGTGAGTGGTCCCTGTTCCACTTGAATATGGTCACAAGCAGTCAAGTCTCAGTTGGAATGAGTGAGGGAGAGAGTCAAGCCAGAGGAGACAAGTTAAATGCAGTATGGAGTGCATAGAACTAACTTATGAATTCTACAATACAAGTGGGCCTTATATACAATGGAAGAGGGTGCATGGACCATTGGAAAAACAAGGACATCACAAGCAATGGTGAGAAGGCTATGCATCAATGGAGTTCTGCTGTTAGGAAGAGTGGAAGACAAAGGATCAGCAGAGTGACAAGCAGAACTGAATACTAAGGCAATCATACATATCAGAGAGTGACATGTAGCATTACAGCATTGTAATCAGGAAGAATCAGCAAGACATCAGATGGGACTGGATATCCCATTGTGAGAAGAAGATAAGTCCCAAAGAAAATAAATGATACCAAGAAACTGCAACATTTGCTTCTCTCTATGGGATGAAGTCCCACCTTCTGTTAAAACCAGATGTTACCCCTATTGCAAAGCTCTGGACCTTTGGAGTTTGTGAAGTCCAATAGGGCTTTGGTGCAAGACTTGTGTGTCATGCCCTTGCTGACAGACATGCCCTGTATTTTAGAGATGTGGAGAAAGGTACATCAGATTGGAGTTACTGTGATCAGAGTAGAGATGATCTGAGCAGAGATCGAGAGGATCAAGGATAACTGTTTAAATCAATATTCAAGCTGAGTATAAGAGGGTCTAAGACTACACATTATATACTACCAGGTGGAGAGGGATTGATAAGAGAATTGGTAAGTACATTACTAAAAAGAATGTTTGGAGACATTGAAGACCGGAGCTGTGCTTAAGTGAAGCACAGGAACAGATAACAAAGGAAATACCCAAAGGAGAAAATGTTGGACTTTCATTGGAGTTGATGCATTGGAGCAGCATGGAGTAGGTTGGAAATCATGCATATGACACCTTCGACCACAACATTTCCCTCTCCTCCTTGAGCCATTCTGCTGCCTTATCCTCAGAAATCCCCTTCATTGATCTTGTACTCCATAGGTTTGTATGTGTCATTGATCAATGGTTTTTCCCAGCAGAACTCCTCAGTGTCCTTGGTGGCCACAAAGATGACAGATCTGAAACAGACAGTCTTTCTGGGCATGCCCTGTGTTATGGTTGTCCTTGGTTGCTGGACCAGACCCACTGGAACCCCTGTTTGTTTCTTCATTTTCCTCACCATTTGCCCTTCATGGATGGGACATGCTTACGACCTGAAGGCCTGGCAGACACCTTCCACCCTGAGGAGCTCTGGGAGCTCACTCATGCAGTACTCATGGAGGAGTACACCACCAACTTGCCATTGTCCACTAACAGCCACATCTCATCCCCTAGGGATCTCTGTCCATAGATCGCCTAGCTGGATCCACCCTTGAGGAGGAATACCCATCAACCCTAGACCCTCCTCCACTCATTACACAACCACTTCCGATGCCTAGATCTGGAGTATAATTCATGACAACTCACCATGAGTCATGGTTGCTACAGGCAATCCATAGACCACCGAATGGATGAGAGTATTCCTGTTGTGGCTAGGATATGTTCCTGATGTGTTGTCATGACACTCACTGATCCTTGAACACCCAGACAGCAGATCCTATTACCATAGTATCCTCCCTTGCTGTGGAGCACCATTCTTGACCCTCCATCCAGTCATGTATGCCCGATGGACCCTTAGCCATCTAGGGCATGTGTCAGGCTAGGTTCATGTTTCACCTAGCCTTCCTATCTGATCCCATTGATCCTTTGCGATCTGCTTCCGCTCTTCTTGACAGCGGGATCCCATTAGCCCTTCGCCCCCTTTCTGATGTGGAAAGGCCTTTGTTCCTCATTAGGAGGACACCCTTAGCCCAGATGGTCTGTGCACCATTCTGGTATAGTACATAAATCCCAGGGTACTAGCTAGAGACCTTAAGCTAGTTCTACACCTGTACCACTGCAATACTCACTGTCCTTAGGTGGACCCCTGCAATACTACTTGCTTCACTGGTGTACTGGTGCTAGGATGTCAAGACCTCGTCCCTCTTGACCTCACTCACATTCCAAGCCTGCCTTGCTCTACTAAGAGTCGAGCTCATCATAGGTCACACCTTAGCTGGTTGTAGGCCTCACTTTGTGTACAGGACACACACTCCGCTGGGCCTCTCGCTTGCAGTGCACAAGGTCTGCCTTCAGTCTACTATTGATCCGACCTCCTCTTGACTTGTGTTTATTCTGCCTGGGCATGTGCTCACAGTAAGCGTAACAGATCTGACCTCCTCTTGACTCACATTTATTCTGCCAGGGCACATGCTCACAGTAAGTGTAACACCCTGGGGCAGTCTTTTGACAAATGGGGCAGGTGTATTGGGGACAGTCAGGCCATAGATGGTTCTTGCCATGACATATGAAACATCTAAGGTAGTGGGGGTATGGAGAAGAGCAAGGAGTGGAAGACAGAGTGTCAACAACAACAGGATTGGTCTTGGATCTGGACAGGGGTTGGGAGGTGAATGAGGTAGCCAGGAGATTTCCTTTAACTGCTTGTTTTCCCTTCACATCTGAAGAGATAGTCCCACAAATGACATAAGTCTATCCCTTCAAGGAGCACTTTCTCCTGGTAGCAGGAGTCAGCACAGAAGTGGGACACTCAATAAGGTGGACAGTGGTGAGGAAGCAGTCCACTGCTTCCCATCAGCAAGGGGATTCTGGTCATCAGTTCCAGGGTGAATTCCCAGATTAGATCTCCCAAAGTCTCCACCTCTGATGTTGGGCTCCTTAGAAGGCAGAATAGCAACAGGGGAGGGCTGCAAATGGGGGTCAAGGCATAGGATGTCAGAGGGGTATCTTTCCCAGGTGTGGAAGGGATCATTCCATGGGGAGATGGCATCATCAAAATAGAACTGTTGGTATTGGTGTGGAAGGGAATGGATGAGGGGTTATATGACAGGTCTGCAGATAAGGGGATTGATCTTGTTAAGGGCCTGGACCACTCTGGCGACCCTCAGTGTGCCAAAATATTTTCAACTTCCCACTCCTTGTCTCCATCTATCAGGTTGGGTGGTTCTGGATGGAGAGTTCAGACTGTGTGCCTCAGTTTCCTTGTAAGGAGAGAGAAGTGAGGCATGGAACACATCATGAATCTTCCATGTAGGTGGGGGTTTTAGACAGTAGGAGATCAGGAATAATACCTGTGTTATCTCAAAGGGTCCTTCCCTTCAAGGAGTGAGTGTTACACTTACCACGTTGAGTCAACTCCTGGAACACGGAGTTGATGGAGGGTGAAGTAATAGGTGAGAGCAGAAGCAAGAACAAAGAGCAAAGCGAGTATGCCAAGTAGTAGGAGGCCCATTTGATAAGGCGACAGCTTGGGCAAGCACAAGCTGGCACTGCCTTCCACACTCTTGTAAGAGCCTATTGGAAAGGCGAGTGGTCCCAGTTCCACTTGGATATGGTCGAGGCAAGTCAAGCCTTGGTCTGGAATGAACCAAGGGAGAGTTCCATCGAGAGGGAGTGAATACAACACAGTGGATTGCATAGAACTAACTTGGGGTGTCTACTACAGAGACACTGGTTTATATACTACCAAAGGCAGCACATGGACCATTGGGTGAACAAGGGCGTCGCTAGCGATGGTGAGAAGATCTAAGGATCAAGGAACTCTGCTGTCAGGAAGAGTGGAAGGAACAGGAACAGCAGAGAGACAAGTGAAACGCTACCATGGTGACCCTATGAGTCTGGAGTGACTCGTGGTTGTACAAGCTTGGAATTGGGTGAATATGGGGAAAACATTGGATAGGACTGGGTGTCCCATCGTGAGGAGAGAGCGAGTCAGATAACAAGAAAGAAAATAAACTGGTACCAAGCAATTCATAACAGCGAGTTTGTGTGCAGGATAGCACAGGTTCAAATTGCAAGAGTCCAGCCAGACCTGTTGTCCACTCTTCCAGGGAACAAACTTCAAAGTGATCCTTACTGCCATATATCTCTGTGCCTTGTCATGTGCTGCCAATGCTTCCTCTCTTCTCTTTTCCAGGGAGGTGAGATGTTGTTTCAGGGCTGGAAGGAAGGTTTTTCTCAGGGGTGGATAAGACTGGGGTTCATAGCCCATCATGAGGAAGAACAGGGTCTGTTTCTGTTATACTTACCACACTAGGTTGCCTCATGGAACTTTGAGTCAATGGAGGGTGAAGTAATAGGTGAAAGTGGAGACAAGAGAAAAGAGTAAGAGAAGTATGCTGAGTGCAAGGATGCCCATTTGATAAGGTGACAGGTTGGGCAAGCACAACCTAAAGCTGCCTCCACACCCATAAGAGGGACTATAGAAAGGCAAGTGGTCCTGGTTCCACTTGGATAGGGTCACAGGCAGTCAAGCCTCCACTTGGAACAAGCAGAGGGAGAGTCTGGCAAGAGGGAGACAAGTTAAATGCAGTATCTTGTGTAGAACTAACTTAGGGATCCCTACTGTACAAGTGGGCTTATATACAATGCAAGACAGTGCACAGACCATCAGGAAAACAAGGGCATTGCAAGCAATGGTGAAAACAATATTGATCAAAGGAGCTCTGCTGTCAGGAAGAGTGGAATGTGAAGGATCAGTGGAGCAATGAAAGGAACAACTACCAGGACAACAATACATGTCTGGAGTGACATGTGGCAATACAGCATTGTAAATGGGAAATATTGGGAAGACATCAGATGGGACTGGGTGTTCCATTGTGATAAGAAAATAAGTCTGAATGAAGACAGAAAGAAAAATAATTGGCACCCAAGAACTATAACATTAGCCCCTCTCTTTGGAGCAAAGTCCCACCTTTGACCACAACCTTTCTTGCTCCTCTTTGAGTTGTTCTGCTGTCTCATCCTCAGAAATCCCCTTTATTGGTCTCATACTTGGTCAGGTCATAGAATTCATCAATCAATGGTTTCTCCCAATAGAATTCCTTGCAGTATCCCTGGTGACTGTAGAGGAGACAGGTCCAAAATGTGTTATGGATTGTGTGGTACTGGTTTATTTTCTTTCTTACTGTTGGACTTATCTTCTCCTCACAATGGGATACTTGGTCCCATCCAATGTTTTCCCTGATTCCACCTGCTTTTGATGATGTATGACCACGAGTCATCCTGGACTCATAGGGTCACTATGGTAGTATTTCACATGTTGCTCTGCTGATCCTTTTCCTTCTGCTCTTCCTGACAGCAGAGCTCCTTGATCCTTAGACTTCTCACCATTGCTAGCAATGCCCTTGTTTGCCTAACAGTCCATGTGCCATCCTTGTAGATATATAAACCTGTGTCTCTGTAGTAGACACCCTAAGTTAGTTCTATGCAATCCACTGTGTTGATCTTGTCTCCTTTCGACAGAACTCTCCCTTTGTCTGTTCCAGATGAAGGCTTGACTTGCCTCGACCATATCTGAGTGGAACTAGGACCACTCACCTTTCCAATAGGCTCTTATAAGAGTGCGGAAGGCAGTGTCAGCTTGTGCTTGCCCAAGTTGTTGCCTTATCAAATGGACCTCCTATTACTCAGCATCCTCACATTGTTATTCTCACTTGCTTCCACTTTTACCTATTACTTCACCCTCTGTCGACTTCACCCTCCATCGACTCCATGTTCCAGGAGACGACTCAATACAGTAAGCATAACAAAATGGACAGTCTTTCTGGGCATGCTCCAGAGCAGTCTTTCAACAAATGGGGCAGGTGTATCAGGGATAGTTGGGCCATAGATGGTTCTTGCCATAGCATATGAAACATCTAAGATGCTAGGGGTATGGGGCAGAGCATGGAGAGGGGGACAGAGTGTCAATGACAATAGGTTTGACCTTGGATCCAGTCAAGGATTGGAAGGAGGAGGATGCAGCAGCCAGGAGATGGCCTTTAACCACTCATTTTCCCTTGACATCTGAAGAGATAGTCCTACCAATGACATAAGTCTGTCCCTTTGAGGGACACTTTCTCCTGGTAGCAGGAGTTGGCATGGAAGAGGAATACTTGATAAGGGGGACAGTGGCAAGGAAGCAGTCCACCTCAGCCCCATCAGTGACAGGTTCCTGGTCATTAGTTCTGGGGCAAACTCCTAGATCAGATCTCCTAGGATTCCTGCCTCCACTGCTAGGCTCTTTAGGGGGCAGAACAGGAATGGGGGAAGGGCTGCAAATGGGGGTTGAGCATAGGATGCCAGAGGGGTATCTCTGGTGGTTCTGGTGATGAGGGGGTTGACTGAGTTGTTGCTTCTCCCATGGGGAGGTGGCATTGTCAGGATAGAACTGCTGGTACTGGTGGGGGAGGGAGGAGACAAGGGGGCAGATAATGGGTGCACAGACAAGAGGGTTGATCCAATTAAGGGCCTTGATAATTCCATTGGCCAGTAGGTGCTCTGAGAGGTTTCACTGTATGTCAGCAAGGGTGGTTTTAACAAGGACATGAAAAGGGTTGGGCTCAATGGAATTCCCCATAGATCCCTCCTGGACTCTAAGGGTGGTGTTGAGGGATTGGGTGGTAGATGTGAGGGCAACAAGGGCTTGGTTTTATATGAAGGTGTTGTCATTCTTGAGTGCCCAATGGGCAACAGGGTTGGCAAGGATGGCAGTGATGACATAGCATCAATGTGATCAGACAGGGAGAACACAGGGGAGGTCATTGCAAGAGGGGATGATAGTGGTGAAATTGTGGGTGACAGTCATGATAAAGGATCAACGAATGGGGAAAGCCTGCCATCAGATGGTGCGCCTTATAGCTTTCCCACTAGTTCTGTCATTTGGATTCAGTTCTTATCTGCCAATTGATCCCAATAATCCTGGATAAGTTCCACAGAGTGGTGCAGATTGTATATAGATTTCCAAGTGTTTTCTGCTGCTGAATAACCCTTCCATTTGACAAGATACATATGATTGTTGGGCAGGCAACCCTTGGTGTGCCAAGATGTTCTCTACTTCCCACTCCTCCTTGCCATCTATAAGGTTGGGTGATTCAGGGTGGAAGTTTGGACTGTGTTCCTCAGTTTCTTTGTATGGGGAGAGTAGTGAGGTGTGTACAATCTCAAAGGGTCCTTCCCTTTCAGGGGCAAGTTTGTGCATTGGGTAGTGCAGGTTCAAGTTGTGAGAGTCCAGCCAAATCTTTTGTCTGTTCTTCCAAGGGACAAACTTCAAGGTGAATCATTCTGTGATGTATTTTGTACTTTATTGTGAGCTGCCAGGGCTTCCTCTCTCCCTTTCTCCAGAGAGGTGAGATGTTGTTCTAGGACTGGGAGGAAGGTTTTTCCTAGGGGCAGGTAGGACTGGGGTTCATAGCCCATCATTAAGAAGAATGGGGTCTGTTTTATTGCCAAATGTCAGGCAGAATTATGGTGGAATTTGGCAGCAGTGAGGTGTTCAGACCATTTCTGCAGAAGGCCACTGCAGAAGATCCAAAGGTACATTTCAAGTTCCTGATTGACTGGTTCTGTCTCACCATCTGTTTGTGGATGGTAGGCGGTAGAGAGGGAGATGTCATAGTTGAGGAGCCAAGCAAGCTCCAAAGCAAAGGCAGAGGTAAATTGGGGTCACCTATCCAATATCAGCTTGTCATGGAGGCCAAACTGCTTGAAGACAAAATGGAAAAAGAGCTTGGCTATCCCTGCCACATCAATGCTTTTAGTGCAAGGTTGGAAAGTTACCCCCTTACTAAGCCCCTGGTTGACCATGACCATGCCAGAGTTGAATCTGGAGCTCATTGGGAGGCCAGTGATGAGATCAATGGAAAGTTATTGGAAGGGGTGGGTCACAACAGAAGGGATTGGTGATAGAGCCAGAACAGTAGGGTGGGTCAGGACTTTATTGGCCTGACAGGTGGTGCAGCCAGTAATGAACCTGCGGGTGAAAGTAGCCATTCTGGGCAACCAATAGTCTTTTTCCAAGGCCACAATGGTATGAAAGTATCCATTGTGGCCAGAGAAGATGGATTTGTGACATTTCCTGATAATCTGAGCTCAGAGGTCCAAGTCTGGAATGTATGCCCATCCCTTGTAATAGAGGACACCCTCAGTGTATGCCCAATCCACTGGATTATTGTAACGGGTGGGGAGGGCTTCCTCATTGTGGTAATGTAAGTGATAAAGAGCTGGTCAGGGAGGAGGACCTTGTTTTGTTATCCAATGAAGTATCCACTCTGTCAAGGCAAGATAGTGCATCCACCAGACACATCTGGGATCCAGGGCAGTGTTTGAATTCCAGATGGTATTCCTGCAAGAAGAGCTGCCATCTGGCATGACAGTGGGAGAGGTTCTGGGGCTGGCAAAAGTAGGTGAGATTTTTGTGGTCCATCAGGACTGTTACCGGATGTTCAGTTCCAGTGAGGTAATATTGCCATGTATCCAATGCATGAATGACTGCCAGCAATTCTCAGTCATAGATGTTGTAGCTCCTCTCTGCCTCGGAAAGGGTTTTGATTGGTAGGCACATGGGTGGAGATTGCCATTGCTGTCCTTCTGCATTAGCACTCCTCCTGTTGTGACCACAGGCCCCAAAGTCATAATTCATTGATAATACATGGGCAGGAAGGAACTTGTTCCATAAGATGGAAAGCATTTCTGCCACTGGCATCAAACCCATCAAAGTGGTCTTGGGATATGTCCACATGCAAACAGTACATGCACTTTCTAGAAAGCCTTCAGATGCCATTTGATGTTACCACTCTTGAATAATCTGTAGCTTAGCATTGTGATCCATAATATGGGGGAAAGAGCCAACATCAGCCCACTCATGTGGACATTGTATGACATAGGAAACAGCTGACACAATTTCTCTCACATGAGCAGCACCACAGGTACTTTCCCCTGTGTGAGAACACACACAATCCAAGGCATTGAGTCCATCAACAGGCAGCACAGGAGGTTTTAATTGGGGGTTTTTTGCATAATGACCAACCATCTGGTGTGATGAAAAAGAAGGGAACAAGGGAGACATGGGCAATCAATGTGGAGATGGAGGATATTGACAAGAACCTCTTTACAAAAAACTCTGGGGACCAGAACAGACCATGAATGTCAATCAAAGAGCATAAATGCTCCAACTCAAGAAAGGGAAGTGTGTGGCAAGTTGCAACACAAAAGACAGCAGAATAGGCAAAAAGAGGACCCTCAGGAAAAATAGAATGTGTTTGGAGAGGCTCATCATAAAAACTGTTATGCTTACCATGTTGGTTATCTTGTTGGAACTTGAGATGACAGAGGATGAAAATAAGAACAAAGCTGAGTAAGGTCAAAGAGTAAAGTATGGATTCCCATTTGAAAGGTCAGATGA
Source organism: Boletus tylopilopsis (assembly GCA_038093875.1). NCBI lineage: Eukaryota > Fungi > Basidiomycota > Agaricomycetes > Boletales > Boletaceae > Boletus > Boletus tylopilopsis. The sequence goes on from JBBPTB010000718.1 coordinate 12,698, forward strand.
TCCTAGCTGAGCAAGGATGCTGATGTTGCCACACCTTCACTTGCTGTAGGAGCAAGGGGGACTCTTGGTTGATGTGTGGTTGTGGTTCCATGCTAAAGATAGCTGCTGCTAAGCCTGCCTTAAAACAAGGCAGGAAAGGATCAACCTGTAGCAAGATGAGTAATACATGGTGTATTGTGTAGAACTAGCTTAGGAAGAAACTATAAGTACAGGGGGCTTATATATGATACAGGAATGAGCATGGACCTCCTGTCTCATTAAGGGAAAGATCCAAAAAAAGGGGGGGAAAGTGGTATCCATGCTGAAAGGAGGTTTCTAGAAGACCTAGCCTTGCTGTCCAGAAGAGCAGAACAGTCAGTGAGCAAGGCAACAACAGAACAGCAATATAGCATCATGGGGGAATATTGAGGAAAACATCAAATTGTGCAAGAGCAACCATTGTGAGGAGAGGATAAGTCTGTAAAAGGCAGAAGAAAATAAATCAGCCCTCAAATGAATAGGAAACCTATAATAGGAACTAAATGCTCCTCTGTTTATAGGATGGTTACTAATGCACAGACCATCCAGGAAGAGTTTGAAGGATGAAAACAGGATCCTGCTGTCAAGGAAGAGTGGAAGGGGATTTAGGATCAGCAGGATCAAATGGTGAAACATGCCCTAGATGACTATAGAGTCCATCAGGCATACACATGGCAGAAGGTCAAGAATGTAATTCTGCTAAATGGTGAAACATGAATCAAAGGGGGCTCCACTGTCTGGAAGAGTGGAAGGATCAGTGAGCTGAGTGATATCTAATGCCCTAAGTGGCAATAGTATTTCACAGGGCTGTACATGGGTTGCATATAGCAACCAAGGTAGGCATCATGGAGTGGAATGTGAGAATGAGTGGAAGAGGGGACAAGTGCAAAGGGGGTTGGCTGAAGACAAGTGATCCCTCTTCAAGATGGATCCCACTAGAGTATCTGTGGATGAAGATACCTAGGGGAACAAACAGTGCCATGAGTGTGACCATCACCAGTCTGATAATATCCAATAATGCAGATATGAACATGGTATACATACTCTCTGAGTACTGTACAAGAGATAAGCTCCCTGAGCTCTCTGGCCATGTAAGGCATCTCCCAGGCCTTCAGTGATGACAATGTCCCGTTTGTTGAGGTAAGGCAAAGAAAATAGATGATTCTGGATAGAGCAGTCTGGCAAACCAGGAAAACTGTAACAATCCATAATGGTGGATTAAATCAATCAAATCAAATAGGGTTACTGCGCTCAAGGTGATGCTGGTTAGATCCAGAGGCAGGTGTCTGGGATGCAATCCACATTGAATGAATGCCAGCCTGCTACCCATGGTGAATTCTGATGGTTCTGATGGTTCTAATCATGAGGAGGATTCTATCATACACAAGCTTGCATCCACTTGAAATGTCTGAAGATTATGTGGAATCCTTGTAACTATACTCTCATGAAACCTAGAGCTCCTCCTAGCACAGGGACTCAGGCAATGTTGCTTTCAGCCCAGCACTATCTCCCTCTTTCCATGGATTATTCCTTTGATGACTTCTCAGAGGGTCCCACATTGGAGGATTTATAGTACTTAAAACTAGAGAATGTAGAGGATGGCCTTCACTCTAACTGGGACTCCTTTAATGATTATGGCTACCAACTCCTTCCAGATTTTGCAGTTACCTTCAATCAACAAAATCCAATTGATATCTGGAAACATCTTGTTCCTGTAGGCAATCCACAAGTTCATAGACTTTTGTTGCTGCCACCATCAGCTGAGACCTTCACAGAAAGGACAAAATCATAAGCATACTTTCAAATAGTGTTTCAGGAACTTACCTGGAATCCAACTGCCAAAGGGTTGTTTCTGTTACAGTTTTCCTGGGTTGCCAGACCATTCTATCTGGGACCATTCATTTTCTTCACATTATCCTTGACAGACAGGACATTGTGACACTCTGAAGGCCTCACAGATGCCTTTCATAATTAGGGAGCTCTGGGAGCTCATCACTTGTATGATACTTGGAGAGTTTGTGTACCTTGTTCATATCTGCATCATCAGATACTTGATCCCTAGGTATCTTCATTCAGAGATAGCCTAGCAGGACCCACCTTGAAGAGGGACCCTTTCTTGACCTTCCAAGTTCTATGCCTTGGACACTTTCTATACATAAGGGACCATTCCCCATGTTCTGATCTAAGAAATAACTTTTTCATACATGGTCACTCATATGTGCTGAAATATCACCATGGTTTAGTACTGCTAATTTATACATATTTCAGCACATATGAGTGACCATGTATGAAAAAGTTATTTCTTAGATCAGAACATGGGGAATGGTCCCTTATGTATAGAAAATGTTATCTACAATGTTTTACCCTTATCAGAGCAGTGGATCTT
>JBBPTB010000719.1:0-15090 GCA_038093875.1 Boletus tylopilopsis
GGTCGTTTTGGGGGGTCGCTAATTTTGTTGGGGGGGTCAATTTTCTTTCCGGTTTGTGCCCGTCCAATGCAACTTTTGAGAATGTCGTTTCGCAGCGCCGCCCACGTCGTCGTCCGGTCGATTCACCGCAGACGTACGTGTCTCACTGTCTCTTCCGCACCGCCGTGCTCACTGTGACACGTGTAAAGCCTTGCACCAGTCTGCCATCCGTCATGCCATTACCAGCTTCAAGATGCCAGCCATGTCACCCACGATGACAGAGGGGGGTATCGCTTCCTGGAAGAAAAACGAGGGTGACGCCTTCTCCGCCGGCGACGTCTTGCTCGAAATCGTACGTGTCACGCGCGCCGTGTGTAGTCTCAGCTCAGGCGCGTTTCAGGAAACGGACAAGGCGACGATTGACGTGGAAGCACCCGAAGATGGCATTCTGGGCAGGATGCTGGTGCGTCTGTTGAGACGTGGCTACGCTCGCACGTACCCTTACATCCACCCAGGTCCAGGACGGCACCAAGAACGTCGCTGTCGGCAGAGTCATTGCACTCCTCGCAGAAGAGGGCGACGACATATCCAATCTTGAAGCACCCAAGGAGGAGCAATCCACACCCGCTCCGAATGTCGAGACCTCTGCTGCTACCGCTCCATTGCCCCTTGCGTCCCAACCACCCGTTCAAGAAGCAAAGACACACACCAACCATCCAACACATTCCAAACATTTGTTGCCATCTGTCATCCGTTTACTTATTGAAGGTGGTGTCGCCAATGCAGAGGTCATCAAGGGAACTGGCGTTCGGGGCATGTTGACCAAGGGAGACGTTCTCGCATACCTTGGCAAGGCCTCAAATCCCTTTGGGACTTACAAACCTCCACAAACGGAAACAGCGAAATCAGAACCCTCAAAAGCAGACGCGCCCGCCAAGGTAAGTTTTCTTCAATTACCACAAAAATTTGCTCTGTAACCATGTCCTCCCCAGCCTTTGGATGACAATGCTATTCGCCAGTTGATCGTATCTGGCCTTGCAGCCAAATTAAAGCCATCACTACATAGTAGGCCATCTTCTTCCACTGTCAGATTCTTACTCAGTTGTCTTTTAGTGCCATCAACATCATATTCATTTGACTCGGTCATCGCAGACTACCTTCCGCCGGCCCGTGAAGTGCGCCAATCAACTGCACCTATCTCGCCGACACCCAAAGATGGCGCTACGACATATTTCAATGGCTTGTTCTGACCGTCTTGCTATTCTTCGCTTGCTTTCCATACATACCTTAGAGTTTCCTGCATCTTTTTTACTGTTTGCTGAGCGACAATCCAAGGTGAGATCTCCCAGTACGTGATTGGTCATGCAACTTCCTCGTCCAATGGCATACACTGCGTGGCCACGTGAGAATGAATCCCTTGAAGCACCCACCATACACACCCTAAATTCTATGAACGAATCTGAAGACCCTACTCCTTTGGCTCTCGGTACGGGGACTAGAAACTGCAAACTAAGTAATCCCTCGTCCTCGATCCGCAAGGAGGTCTTTGTTGAGTTTTGAAGGGCTCGGATGGTGTGCGCGATGTGCGCAAAGCGATAGCTACATGGATTAATCCCGCCGCCAAGTGAGAAAAACACACGGTGCGGGCGAGTGCCACGCCCTACCTGGCTGATACAGGCCGGGAGCATTCAAACGTCTCCAGCACCTCCTTGTCATTGAGGTAATCCATCTATATAACTGAATGTCAAACGATACCCCCTTTCTCTCATCTCCGTGAAACAGGAGAATACGACCAGGAACACGAGAAAGGCACACCTCAGTACTACCGAAGTCCCCGGACCCCTTGATGCGAAAGAGAGGCTTTGAGGTGCTTGCCACCCCGCCGACGCTCGCTTTGGATGGCCTTGTTGCAACGTCCGCAGTCGGATTGCTGATGAACGTGATCTTCTCACATGACGAGTCGAGTTCAGACAGGGCGTCACGGAGCCATGATGAAGACTGAGAAATTCAATTTCAAATCAATTCAGTGCCCTCCACTCGAAATGATGCCAACCTTGAATATAATCTTCAACACGCTACCTCATTCAACGAATGGCAACGAGGCACAGATAAGCAGCATACAGTCAGTCACACAGGCTCACTAGACGTATTGAACACTCACGTTTGATCACCATCAAAGGGGAGTTCTATATTGGGTTCTGGGTCAAACGTCGTGATTTCGCATGTTGTCGTGGGTCCTGACGAATCCTCGGCGCTGTCAACACGGAGGCAGTGTGTGCGTCCGTCGCGATTATATCCATGAACAACAGATCCACAAGTGATTTGGAATCCGAGGGTACAAGCACAAGTGGCAAAGAAAATGGGTAAAGGTGAAAAGGTGAGGCAAGACACTTACAGTAATAACGTCAACGGGTATCCAGGGCCAGTATATGAAAGCCGCATGCTTGTTCTTTTTTCATTACTTGTTCCAAAAAAGTGTTCGAGTCCATGGGTTGCATCGGCTTGCTGTCTGTTGCTGTCTGTGGCATGCCCTTTTCCTTTTACATCACCGCGCTCTTCGTCTGATACCTCTCCTTCCTTGCGCCATTTCTTTGGCTTCGGGCCGCTCGCCTGGGAGGTCATGTTGGCCGTCCCGAAGATGCCGAGACATTCGATGAATGTGGTAAGCGGTATCTCGAATGTTGTCGAACCTGAATCACGGTCAGGGGTCTGCTGTGTAGACTGCGAGGTTGCAGTGCGCGTCTGCTCGGGCGAATAACTCCATTCGTCAAAGTGATCTCGATAAATGTAAGACGTTGCTGTGAAAATACGGTGGAAAGACGGATAAATGAACAGGGGCAATAAACGCGGCTATGCAGCAGCATGAAGGCTGGCTGGAATACGTACCCAGCAGACAGTGGGCCTCTTCGACGGTAACGATCATGCCCATTGCGGTATCGGGAGTGAGGGTGACAGATGCACGCTGCGATAAATTGTAATCCACACTGGCACTTACTATCCATCGGACAAGGCACTCACGTTTGAAAAGCTGATGCCCTTTAAGAGCGCGGCAAAAAATCTCACATCACGAACAGATGCGGTGAGGACCTGTATAAGAAAATATGGTCAGAGACGCTCGCTATTTTTCATTCCATCCTGTACCGGAGCTGTTTCTCGCGGCTCGCTCTGTGAAGGAGGGGGCTGTGACATGGCAGTGGAGCAGCACTTGATACGCGTACTATCCTATCCACTAACTTTGACAGGTCAACTGTTTCAGTCACGGAATGTCACATCGCTCCGCCGAGAGACACGGGCGTGACACGGAGCGTGACTACCTGCTTTACAACGATCTCGCCCATTCCTGCTTCATTTCTCTCCGTTCAAGTGCACAGAGCACCAGAATGCATACTAAATTTGTTGTAACTGTGTGGATGGCTAAAATGATGTGGAAGTGCGTATTTTACAAAAGTGTCGAAACGGTTTGACCTGTCAAAGTTAATGGATTGTTGGATAGGATAGTGCTATACGCGAATGTCACATCACGTGCGTGTGACAGATGGAAAACATCAATAGGCGGAACCCCAAGCGTGACGGGATCTAGCAAGCTCAACTTTTCAAAGGGATTTGACTAGCCCACATCTTTTTCGAAGTTCGGGCGCTTCAGGTAAGCTACTGGTTCGGCGGGACGGTTCGAAACCCGACGCCGGGTCATGTGTTTTTGTGACTGAGAACTCCGTCCAGGCAATCAGCGTCGGTTCTACCTTTTATGCGCTTCACCATCTCAAACCAGACGCACGAGGGCTTGCTTTGCCAATTTGGGCAGAGAAAGAAACCCAAGGCCCGTCTCTTGGTCCCCTCGTTCTCTGACAGTGCCCCGTTTTCTCCTAGATCCACATCCATATGGTTCTCGGGACTCTGGCAAGATGCCAGCATCAAAGACCTCGCCGCGCCCGTCGACAGCGCAAACTTGGTTTCAGTCAAACTCACCATGACACCCGGAAGAAAGTGGAAGCGGGTCACAGTGCAGGGTGACTCCCCCTGGAATATATATCGGAAACGGGTGAGCGGCGCCATGCATCGAAACAACTCAGGGTCATATTATTCATATAGATATCCCGGAACCATCATGTATTGGTTGTGTTTCCCTACAGAGATACCTCGTGCTTCCTTGCAAGTATACCAGACTCGGTGCCTCTTTCGTGCCTGGTGCTCCCGGGTCGGTTTTCTCCGTAGTCTCCCCAAATTTGATTCGTTGATCTAGATATAGGCACGCACGAAACGATGGCGCTTCACGGTTGGCCCATTGCGCAATGTCAATACAAAACTCTGGATACCCAGTTGCGCGCAGGGATCCGCGTGATTGACATTCGACTCTCCATCATAGATGGTCGACTCTTCACATTCCACGGACCATTGCCTGAGCTTACTTCATTTGCGGACGTGCTCGTCACATTGCACGATTTTCTCACATCACCCGCCACAGCGAGTGAAACGGTTGTGGTCTCCATCAAACAAGAAGACTCGGACACAGGACTGTTTCCTCGATTAGTTCATGACGAAATCATGGCGTCATCCGGCGGATTCGAGATGTGGTTTCTTGACAACCGAATACCCAATCTCGGAGAAGTCCGAAGTAAGGCGGTCATGTTCAGTCGGTTTGGTGGCGAGTGCTGGGAGAATGGAGCCAATGGCATTCACCCACCAATTTGGCCAGACAGCGCCAAGGAAGGATTTCAGTGGGAATGCGATGGCACTTTGGTCCGAACTCATGACTGGTAAGTTTGTATATTTGCCCCGTCTCTCCCCGAACCCACGGCTACCATTTGCTTACTCATAGTGAAACAGGTATGGCATCCCGTCGTTTTTCTCCATATATGAAAAGTTCTTGCTGTGTACGGAAAATCTGATTCCACCGTATGACTCACCTATTCCAAATCTTTCGATCTCGTTCACGTCAGCTTCGTCGATACCCTTTGCCTTGCCACCCGTAATTGCCCGTGGATTTGGGTGGCCAAAGTGGGGCCTTGGGTTTGAAGGCGTAAATGACCGCGTTGGGGAATGGCTGTTGTCCCAACTGAACTCGGACGATGCAAATCAACGACGTGAGTCGATTGGTGATGAATTTTAGACATCTATTTATAATATATATGGTAGCAGAGAGGTGGCATATGGCCCCGGGTGCGCGGATAAGGGGATGGGTGCTAATGGATTATTATGACGATCCCATTGACGCAGGTGTCGTTCCTCTACTCGTGGAATGCAATTTCAAAGGGAGAAGGGAAGGGGAAGAAGGATGGTATACGGATTGTGGTCGCGGATCTTGTTCGGTGGATCCCGGTGGATCCATGGGTTTGAATTAGATGGTGGAAGAATGCGGGGCAAGGTCGTCCTCGGCGTACAAAGTGATGTGAAACAGAATCTGAAACGAATCTTAGAGCTAATCATGTGACTATATATGGATCACATGACGTCTGTAGTTACTCACGTCATGGACGTTGTACTCGGGACAGATTATTTGCACGGAAAATCACATACGGCGGCGCAATATTGCTAGTAGGAGTGTGTTGCGGAGGACAAGCAAGCGCAAGTCGGCAGGGTCCGGACGGACCGAGAGCCTCGATTGAGAACACGACCTACATCTCTGTCCGTGTCTTGACGGATTCAGAAGTCGTATTGACGATCTTACATTATGAACCGTGCACGCTGGCAGCACGGAAACCGACGGGTCAGATCAAAACTAGATAATTCGAGTTAGTATAGGGCTGTGTTCAACACGCAAGTTCACAGCTGCCTCGTTGCAGTCGCTTCGATTAACACGGCAGTCATTACCGCACCCCTGTACATTTAAATACCATCACAATCCTCATCGCAATGGCCCAGCTACCTCTTCCTTGCCATTCCCCCTCCTCCCCCGTCTCCTTTCCTATCTCTACTGTAGACTCCCCAGTCCTCCGAGAACAACTCGAGCTAGACATGGTCGCTCCATCCGACTCACGCGCAGTGGCTGTATATTGTGCCGCCTCCATCGGCCACCAAAAAGCCTTCCAGCAGGCTGCGATTTGTACGTCGTCGTCGATACTTTGCTTGTACACTTCATCACACTATCACATCTCTACAGCCGTAGCACACGCCCTCGTAGCAGCAAAGAGACCCCTCGTGTACGGTGGCGGTAACAGCGGCATCATGGGCGTCGTCTCCGGTGCCGTCGCCGATTTGGAGGGCGGTAAAGTCACCGGAATCATACCGTACGCCATCCACGCCGCAGGCGGCGAAAAGGATAAAGGCAACGGCCGACCAAAGTCTACTTTGATCGCTGAACTGCTGGACGAGAAGCGAAGAGGCGAGGTACGTATCCTGGATTCCTCGGACGATGTCGGGAATGCTTGCAAATTATGCTGACCAGCGCTCCACATGTTCATAGGTAGAAACAGTGAGTATCTTGCAGCCTGTTCTCGCTTGGGTCTACACGTGCAAACCACGCCTTCCTGTTTCCACGTTGACGAGTACGTTGTTCGCTAACGCGCTCCATTCTTAACGCATCAGATCGTCGTCAACTCTATGCACGAGCGGAAAGTCGAAATGGCCAGGCGCTCGGGGGCTTTCATCGGTCTCCCCGGTGGGTTTGGCACCTTCGAAGAGGTATGTGCCCGATCAAGACCCATGATACACACGCCCACGCTGACGCAACGCCTTCTAGATCCTAGAAGTCATCACCTGGAACCAACTTAATATCCACAACAAACGTAAGTCGTGCCTTCATTTCCTTGTTCCGATCACGCTCATATCCGAAACGTTTCACATTCCGCGTGGTGCTGACATCGCCTTTGTCTTGCAACCGCAGCCGTCGTCCTCGTCAACGTCTTTTCGTATTACAACCCACTCCGCGACCTCATCCAGAATGGCATTCGGGAGGGTTTCATTCGGCCCGAGAATGAAAAACTCGTGGTGTTCGTCGATGGTCCAGCGGACCGCTCAGCACACGAGACCTATGACTGGGGCCGTGCAGCCGTCGATGCCATCGACGCGTGGGAGCATGACAAAGTCTCCACTTTGCCGTTCTACTGGAACAAGGACGAGGATAGCAGCGACATGACACACGTAGACAAGGTTGTCATTGACAGGGCCGACGACAAGGCAAAGGTAGAGCACATCGAGATGATCCCGGGGTTGAGCACACTTCCAGGCTTGAAGCTGTCCCATTCATGGTTCAAGCGGGTATGGCACGTACGTTCTCGGTCAGGGAGGGTCTGATTTATCTTTTTTAAAATACACGAGGACTAGGCTGCGTTGACCGTGGCATTCCGCTTATGTAGTTTATAGGGACGCAACCTTGACGTTACTTTACCTGGATGGAACGCATCTCCTCATTTCTTCGTCTTTATATGCCACAACATGTATCCACAGAACAATTATGGAGACCCATGTCCTACTTTCATGATCGATCGCGCCAGAAAATACTGCAGATCCATTTCAAGCACTTCCATCCCCATCAAGACTGAGCTAGGGCAGGTGGCTTGCCAAATGATGGATCGATCTTGCGGGTGGCGTCCATGAATGCATCCACCTCAGCTTCTGTGACCTTGGCCTTTCTCTGTGACGACATGTCCGAGAATCAGCATCGATAGATGTCTGCGCGACCCAAGAAACGCATACCTCTTGGAAATCCTTGACGAACGCCTGAAGCATCTGGATACACCTCGCCTTCAACTGCCCAGTGAGCAACCGGCCCGCCCGATACTCCTAAACACACGCAACGTCAGATCAACAACGCGGGATCGCGCTACCACCTCACCTCGCCGATCGTCCGAAGCTCCTCGTCGTCGTCCAAAAAGAAGCTCAAATACTGATACGCGACGTCCACCTCGGTATTGCCCCCATACTTTCTATGCTCCTCCTCCGTCTCCCGCCCGCCCGAGAACCCGTGTCGATTGATCTTGTTCTTGATCTGGTTCGGGGTATCGCTCATGAAGATGCTCGAGTTGGGATCCGAGGCGCTCATCTTGGTCTGGGGTCCTTGGAGCGCGGGGAAGAATCGTGAGTGAATCAGTGCCGGTTTGGGGTACTTGAGTTTTTGGGCGACGTCCCGCGTCAGTCGGAAGTAGGGGTCCTGGTCGATCGCGCATGGAATGAGACAGGGAATATTGCTCACGTCGCCGAATATCTGCGGGAACGAGTTGGAGAACGAAGGCGCAGCTTGGATGGAGCAAAAGTGTATCTTGCCAATGTTGTCTCTTTTTCGAAAACGGCGCGTGTTGAGCTCACAGACAACGAGAGATTCACAGATCTGGACTCACGAGTCGGTGAAACCAAACGTGGCTTTGGATTGATTGTAGGAAATCTGGCGGGAGATCTTGACGACGTTGTGGTAAAAAACGCCGCCGACGAACTCTAGATTGCTAAAGATGAACGTTTTGCGTGGATTGAAGCCGACGGCAATAATATCTTTTGCATTGCTCCGAGAAAATCTCCGTACATCCTCTATCTTGAGCTCGTGCTTGAACAGGAATTTTTCGTCGTCTGAGACAGATCAACGCGTCAGTCGCGACCTTTGGACGAGAACGCCCTCACCTGTGAGTTGGATGACGAGTGGGACGTCAAAGACATCTTGTAACCACCTGATCTGGGATAAGAACCGAAGAAGAGCCGACTCGAGGAGACACACTTTGTAAACACGAACGGGATCATGTGCCCGATATGCACGCTATCGCTACTCGGTCCCCGACCGGTATACAAGAAAAACGGCTTTCCCTGCTCGTACCGATCCAAGATACGGTCAAAGTCCCTACGCAAACCCAATCGCAGGGAATACGTCAACACGGTGTTCTCGGGCGATACCGCATGCCAGAAAGCGACGAGACGGACCGATGGGAGAAGAACATTCCTCTTCGCAGAAGCGGATGTGGCTTGTGGCCCGTAAGTTTCTCGAACCGTTCGAGTAGCGTAGCATTGACGCGATGTGTCCCAAATTGATCAACCAGCTTGTCGTAGTCGATTGCGAGTTGCTTGCCGTCCACGGAAACGGAGCCCTGGACGTCCCATGGGGTGACGACCTGCTCGTGCGCAAAGGAGGGATCGGCTGGTTTGATAGCTGGTACAGTGTTGGGTACCTCTGCCGCCCCGTCTGGTCTGATGAAGATGTGTTTAACTGGATGATGTTGGTCCATGGATGTGTCTCAACGTACCGAGAAATCGTGGTCTCATCCAGAGCGGTAGCAAGTGATTCTACTACGTCGGACATCCTGGTGAAAGGACAACCCGACCTAATCACGATTATCACAGCCACACATTATCTGACTCGGCCACTGAGCGTCCATTGAAATGGTTCATTCGTGTCTACAAAAACTACAAATACCCACATGTATATGTAACTGCCGAGTTAATAATGATATAATGCAAAGAAAGTCAATTGAGTTGTATGCGTATGTGAATTATTGAGTGGAGGGTGGGGCGGGAAATGTCCGTGCACTACGTCTGTTCCCCGGTCGAAACCCTCGATACTTGTAGAATTTTTCTGTGCGAGACGGGCCGCAGAAACGAAAACAAAGCGAGCGTCGTCGTTGACAAATGAGGTGGCGAGATCAAGATCACGGCTTCCTGAACTCGCACAACACCGTGTAGATGGTATTGAATGCAGTGTAGATTTCCTCTCGAACCTTTACGTCGAGTGTGAACAAACGGGCGAGAAGAGGGAAGAAATCAAACGGAAGGGTTTTACCTTGGCACCAGTCAACACTATCTTTCCAGAAACAAAGATGAGCAAGACGACCTTGGGTTTGAGCATGCGATAGATGAGGCCAGGGAAGAGCTGCGTTCACGATCAACAGATGCCGAGCGCGAACAAACCGGCTATGCTTACCTCGGGTTCGTAGCTGCTGAACTGGCCGTGACTGTACGCAAGGCCCTCTAATCTGATAGGGAACTTGACGTCACAGCTACCGACGATGTTCTGGATTTTGAACTCTGCAAACTTGGCATCGAAACCAAGCTTCTGCACAATGCGAGCATATTTGCGCGACGCCAGCCTCGAATCATCTTCGCTCTTCGCACCCGTGACAACCATCTTACCCGATGCGAAGATGAGGGCGGTGGTCTTGGGTTCGCGAATACGCATGATGACGGCGGCGAAACGCTAATGTGCAAAAAGCGCATTGGCGTGCACAGATATGCAATCAAGTCGTAATACCAACCTTGGGGTTATACTCTGCATTGCGCGCATGCAGGGCAATCGTCTTTAGGTCCAACCGACAATCGAGGTTGACGGTCGCGACGATGTTTTGAAGGGTGGGGACGATGCCCTCCACGGCGGTAATGTGCTGCTGCTCGAGAGTCAATGGTGCTGGTGTCGCGGGAACGGCGGGAGGAGTCGAGGGGCCAGCAACGGTCGGAGAGGGAGCGCCCTTGCTCGTCGTCGTCGTTGCATTGGACTGCGACGGAGCTGGTGCTGCTGGCGGGGGTGGAGTGTGCGACTGGGACAAGGGCGATGGACCGGGTAGAGCAAGAGCCGAGGGTCCAGGTAAACTGAGAGAACTGGGACCTGGAAGGGCTAGTCCGTTGTTGGACGCTTGCTGTGGCTGATAGGGAGCAGCCGACCTCCCAAAGGTGACTTGACGCGCTGGAAGTGCAAAAGACATTTTTGACGTGGAGGTCGGGCAAAAAGAGAGCGTGGGAAAACAAGCGTGGGTGAAAATGGAGAGGGAAGTCGTCGGGAGAGGGCCCCCTTATATATTGGTCTGATTTCAAACTCCGCTCATGATTACAATCGGAACCCTGTTGCCACTCCTTTCTTGTTTACTACCACCACCATCTCCATTCAACATGATCCGTGCGTGCAGTTGTCCTTCATTCTTCATTGTCCTCTCTCTTTCGCTCTTTCCTTTTGTCTGTCAATCTCTTGCTCCTTCCCGTCCGAGTTCCGTTTGTCTTTCGAATGCTTTGTCGTTCACAGCTGCTGCGCATATCGAATGTTCTAGAATGATACCATTTATATGACTGATTTCTCACACTCGTGATTATCAACCTCAGCTCACGTCACCGAGGCGATGCAAGTACTGTACTCGTAAATTAGCACAAGAAAATCAGACTGTATGTACAGTGTACACAGATATCGACATCCTGTTCGTGATCATGATACATCGAGGCCAAAACGCAAAAGAGAAAAGTAAAAGAAATAAGAAATCAAAAGTAAACTTGCCACAGCTTCTGTTAGAAACATTTGTCTTGACCACAACATGCATGCTGCGTTCACCGCCCACCAAGCAATGGGCCACGCTCCTCATCTTCGAGAAGCACTACACCACGCGTGAGCCTCCTGTACAAGCCCCAAATACCCTTGGCAACGCAGAACGCGCTCAAAATGGCAAAGGCGAGGGAAGTCCAGTGCACGAAGGGCTCTGTCTGGTGAGCGAAGATACCGAAGAGGGACCATGTGATGGCGATGGACGCAGGCAAGTCACCTTCCATGGAGGTGAAAGCGTAAGCGCCGGCAGTGCCTTCGAGGAAGAAGCTGTATAGCAAGAGAATTGAGCTGCGGTTGGCCATCCACAGGAAAACAGGTGACTTACAGAGCAAGGAACACGAAAACCTTGGTCCAGACGCCAGCAGCCTCGGTGAGCGCATCGACACCAAATGCTTCAAAGGCAGTGAGAACTACCAAAACGGTGGTCCATCCGTGCCAAAGCGAGAAAGGAAGGTGCACGAATATTTCGTCGCCCGTGCCCGACGGCACATGATGCTTCTTGACGATGTAGTAGATGTGCTGACCAGAGTTTGCAAATAGGTTAGCAACTTCTTCTGATCGTGTCCATAAAAAACGATGAAACCGAAAGATGCGCGGCCAGGCGCCTCGCCCAAAATGAAGAATGGAAGACGGAAATACATGGCAAAGCAAGACACTCACGGTTACAGCGCTGCTGACGAAGAGCGCGAAGAGAAAGGCCACGGCGTAGTGGTGCGACGCCCAGAGGTTGACGTAAATTGAATTGAGGATGCCCAGCAAGGCGAACCGCCAGGAAATACCGTCAATTATAACCTTCTTCCCGGCTGCGGTGAACTGGTAGACGATAGTGCCGAGAAGGAGCAGGTGAATGAGGGTCCTGTCCGACACATGAACAAGTGTCACGAAACAGGGGTAAAGAGACACACCAAATCAAGAAGGCCCAAGGAGCAGGAGTAAGATAGGTTTCTTTACCAGAGTAGTAAATGTCACGAGGAGCTGCGATGGTGTAAATGTTGGAGCCGAGGAAAGCAAAGTACACCACGATGTTGAGGAGCTAGTCAGGGGTACTTTTAGGTGAGGTTCCAGGCATAATGGTGAAGCAGACCTTGAGCAAGATATCGTCCGTCCAGGAGCTTTCGGCCATGGTGAACACAGTCGTGAACAATGGTCGTGGGGAGACGGTGGGCGTAAAGGAGTAAGGTGGAGGTAGGTGTCTTACTCGCTTATGTAGCCGGTGGTGTATGCTGACCACCCTGACGACATGTGTGAACTAAATACTAAATAAAGTAACCCACCGCTACAGCAGCCACAAACGACACAATATTGCGCTTGCCAATGCCCAAGTACTCACTGGCGAATGATCACGGGAACCTCATGAAACTGATGGCGGCGCTGCATGTAATATCCGCCTAGCGACAGTTTTATTTTCCGACCTGAGTGGGATCGGACTCGTGTCTGCGGAGCTGGCAGCAGTCATTCGACATGCACTGGCCGTGCATGTGACTTGCCAGACCAATGTGCTACTTGATCAGGAGTAACGTTGACAGCTGGTTTTAGTGTAAAAGGGATATGATTGTCACAGTCGCCTGACCAGAGTGCCATTTGACCGACGATCAAGATGAAAATGATCTAACACAAGGGAAAAACATGCCATATGTGGGAGGGTATTACATTAACGACGACGTGGAGACATCAAACATCTAGACACCAGCAACAATCCTGCGAAAGCGCGAACGATCAGTTTTCCCATCCGATGTGGGCAGGAGTATAAGACTTACTCTTCAGCCTTGTTGAGTGCAGTCACCATGCTTACGACCTCCTTCCTCCTGTTCACCACAAACTCGCTCTCCTTCATCAGTTCATCCAGAACGTCGGGCTTGTAAAGTTCTTGCAATAACTCGCGTTGCAGATTCTCCTTGGAGTGGTTCACGAGTGTGAGGACGATCGCCTTTGGGACCATATCAATCATCTCCCGCTTGACGATGTTGAAATAAGAGTGGATCAGAAGTTCTACCATGTATAAGCATCTGAACCTGATTATGTCCAGTGACTTACTGATAACTTCAGTCTCCATGGTCTCCCGCTCACTCAGCGCCGATTGGGGCCTGATAATCGCGGGTGGCTACGGCATTAACATGTGAACTGAGTCAAACGACCTCTCGCCTCGCGAAGTGCTTACCGACTCCATGACGGGACCTGCTTTCTTTGGTTGACCTTTCTTCGCCGTCGAGAAGAATGAACCAAAGAAACTTGGCTCTTCCTTTTTGATGTCGAGATCAAGATCACGGGTACCATTCGTCTGCTTGCCAGTTTTCGACTCAGCCGGTGGAGGGGGTTTGTTAGCACTGAGACGTTCCTGGACTATGCTCATGGCCTGCAAAAGAGAAGATGGTCAGCGGCGAGTCCAACTAGTTCAAAAATGATTTGCCTTGTGGCCACCAAGGAAGTCGGGATGTGTCGTGTTGACGTAGCACGCTTGCATCCTATTAAAGATTGAATACGTCTGAACTCTCTGGAACAATGGAATTGGACGTACGCGACCATGTCAACTACAAGCTTGGTCGTAGGAGCCATGGAGTTTTTGAAAAAGTTCACAACGACAGAGTTGAAACGTTCTCTGAGAGCAGGGAAGCGTCGAAATGCTTGCTATATACAAATATACGGTCAGCTTTCCCTACGTTCGAAAACAACAACATACGATTTTTTGGAGCAATTGTCCAAGGATCCGGATAAGCTCGTCGTAAATCAACTGGCAACATTTCAAGCCAGGTTCTTCGAGGCGCTTGATTTGCTGTTTGACAATAACTTCGAAGGCTTGGGTGCCAACAAATAGTGATGGTGTTGAGCCCTACGCACAGGTTCAATATCACACAACCACGTGTCTGTGATAGCTACTTACGGAAGAGTTATACAGAATCGTCCTGATATCACCATCCTTCACTTGGTCAAAAGGATCGATGCTCTTCACACCATTATTGAACAGCTCGTGGAATACGAAGCTGATACGGGCCCCGCCACTGAGTTCATTCAAAGACAGATCGTTTGTGTTACCGTCAATCACAGTGCGGAATTCGTTCGTGAATTCAGTGATGACAGCAAGAACGACATTGCCTCCTGAACCATCACCCAAAGGTCCACCAAGACTGATAAGCTCAGCATTGTACTTTTGAAGCTGCTGTGTTATACGTGCTTTGATGTCAGGGAGGGTATTGCGAATGTGTTGCATGAGGATCTGAACGATTCATCAGTGACGGTGTGGAGGAAGAATCGCGAACAGACCAAGTTGAGCTTGCGAGCGAGGAATGGTGTTCCACAATATTGAGACTTGCCCTTGTAAGAAGGATGTGTCTCGAAGAAATTACGCTCGGCTTCTAGGGCAGCATTGATAGACTTTGAAGTATCGATGTCTCGTTGTCCGCGGTTTACCACTGGGACATAACCGAGTCTGAGTGGAATGACGCGGCCCGCAAGAATGTCGACGACATCTGTCCCTTGGTCCCTGAGCATAGAAATGAGACCTTTCGCATACAAAGGCTAACCGAAAAGCATACATCAAGTCAACCTTTGTGAGAACACCAATTGTTCGAGTTCCCTCCGGATCAACCTCGCGAGCCAGCTTGAGACCATCCGAGTTTGCCAAGTCAGTGTTGGCCGCTGTAACAGCAAGGATGATACACGCGGGTCGTGATATGTACTTTAAAAGCATATCTCTAATTTGTTTCTCGATATCTTTGGGCTGGTCTCCGACTGGCACTTTTGTCAGACCAGGTAAGTCGACGAGAGTAAGTGTCAGGACGTTGGGAGAGAATATGCGCAGGTTGATGGGCTGTGATGAAATGCCAGCATTACGTCCCGTCTTTGCATCTGTGTCACGGACGATCTCTGCGCGGATTTTGCCAAAATCGTAGAATTTCTCG
>JBBPTB010000720.1:0-15084 GCA_038093875.1 Boletus tylopilopsis
TCGGGCATCGGCGGCCGATTCTATCGGTCAAGAGCTCGCTGTTTTCCCGCCCTCTCCACTCGGAGGCATGGCCTTTTGGATGCCGGGCCATTTAAAAAGCATCATCGAGCCTGACTCAAGGTATTGTTCCTCTTTTACGACGTTCACGAGTCATGACCCAGATTCCCGACTGCCAGTGCTTAACAATGACACCTGCCCACGTCCTCCCCACTAGCAAGGACACAGTCACGCCCACCCCTTCCCCTCCCGAAAGTATAATCAAGCCCGATGTTGAACATGCCCTTGTGGAAGACGATCCACGGCTTTGGTCGAATGCTAGAAAGGTGGGCTCGCCATTGGATTGAAAATATGATTGCGCCTGACACGACTTGTAAAGAACACCGTGCTATTCATCATCTCAGGGGCGTCTATGATCGCAGGTCTATGCGCTAATATTCAAAATCGTGGGTGATTGTTTCCCGTAGAGGAATTGTGGTTTTGACGAATAAGCAATAGCTGCGAACTCCCAGATTGAACAAGAACTGCACACAACCGCCTCAGAAATCAGTCTATCCATATCTCTTTTCATTCTTATCCAAGGAAACTTTCCCCTCATATGGAGCGCTGTCAGTGAGATCAAAGGGAGGAAGGTATGTGGTATTTTTATATTGCTTCCGTAATGTACGACGCGTTGATTTCCCTTGTTAGCTCGTCTACTTGCTTTCCATTGCACTGTTCACTCTAGGTTCTGCCATCGTGGCGATTTCAAAAACGATAGATGTTGTCGTTGGCATGCGAGTGGTCCAGGCAGCTGGGTAAGCACCCTCGTTTCGTTTTCCAGCCTTTCCCATCTTCTTATGCGTTCGCCTAGGTCGAGTGCTGTGATTGCCATTGGTGCTGCAACACTCGCAGACATTTACGAGCCCCATCAACGGGGGACAATGATGGGTGTTTACTACTCTGCACCACTTCTTGGTCCTTCGATCGGGCCTATCTTGGGTGGTGGGCTCGCACAAGGTCTAAGTTGGCGTGCGGTCTTTTGGTTCCTAGTGATTTGGGGAGGCGTGATATTTGCAGCGTTCTTGTTCCTATTCAAGGATACGTTCAGGAAGGAGCGGAGTCTGACGTACCAAAATGTCTTGAAAAAGCGCATACGAGCTGTACAAGAAAAGAATATTGTGCGCGAACAACCTGTCAGCGTCAGCGAGAAACAAACATCAATGAATAATAAATCTGGAACGCAGACGCCGAGAAGTGATCTAGAATCGCAACCTGTGGTCGACCCAACGCTCGCTATCAGAGAGGCCAAGTTGTCGATCGTGGATGTTAATCCATTCCCTCCCTACATTCGAGTTATACGCCGTAGAAACAACATTGCCATTCTGATACCTTCTGGTGAGAGGCTCCGACAAGTTCGAACTTTTGACTAAATTGCCCCTGCAGGACTTCTCTTCGCATTTAGTCTCAGTATCGCATATACATGTGCACGAACATTATCCCTCTATTATGATTATAACGCCCTGAAGACTGGATTAGTGCTACTTGCCTATGGAATTGGTTGGTATATACAACTGATATTGGCGAAACCGTGCTTATTTACCTTTAGGAAGTATGGTGGGCAGCATCCTGGGTGGTCGGTGGTCTGACAGGACACTTGCTCGGCTCAAAGCTGCAAATGGCGGGATCAGTTATCCAGAGGTGAGCCGGTTGAACACATTATAATAATTGGGCATTATACTTCGGCGCCATAGATGAGACTAGAAAGCACCAAACTTGCCATGTGGTTCTTCCCTCCCTCGGTTATTGGGTACGCATGGGTCTGCCAGCAACGCGTCCATATTTCCGCAATCTGTGTGATGCTCTTCTTAGCTGGATTCTTCTCGATGTACACCTTTCCCACGTTGTTCTTTTGTCCTTGTCTGACGTTTCGTGATGCTTAGATGGATATATGCCAGTACTTTGGCTTACATCGTTGACGCCAATACCGGTCAGTCTTCCAGCGCAGTCGCCACCAACAGTTCCTTCCGTGGCATCTCTGCGTTTGTGGCGGTAGAGATTGCGGTCTCATTACAGGTTAATTCTCTATATCATATGGATGTGTGTGTGTTGCTCACGTATTCGAATCGTTTAGGATACCATTGGCGACGGTGGTCTGTATACTTTGTGGGGCGGCTTGATGTTGCTGGCAGAGCTGATGATATTGCTTGTGCTTTACAAGGGCAAGCAGTGGCGTGAAGCAAGCATCGAGGCAGAGAAGCGAAATATGGATTGTAACTAGGTGAGGTGTTGAGATCTGTACGGTAGATGGCAGTAGACTAGGTAGATCTTGTACTAAATTACGTATATAAAAGGCTGGGGATGCCAGTGAGAGCGGAGCTTCAAGC
The DNA here is from genome assembly GCA_038093875.1 of Boletus tylopilopsis. Lineage (NCBI taxonomy): Eukaryota > Fungi > Basidiomycota > Agaricomycetes > Boletales > Boletaceae > Boletus > Boletus tylopilopsis. Next base: position 2,364 of record JBBPTB010000720.1, read on the forward strand.
GTTTAGACTTTTTTTGCTCCACAGCATTACGGTTACAGTGGGTGCCTGCAGCATTCGAAACTGGTTCGCGTTGCCAGTCCAAGGATCACACTTATGCCAACATCTTGTAACTTGGCACGTTTTACCTCTGCTCAGAAACATGCACTTACGCAGCGTCAACCCAGAGGTGCCGGCCAGCCGGCTATATGCTCAGTCATGTGAGAGTTGGCTCCTGATACGCACAAGGAAGCAAAATACGACGCACCACGAGTACCATGAATGTTTCGTGGTCTCACTCTACGAGTGTGGAGTGGAACTCGGACAAATGATATCATTCCATCAGATGAATCTCACAACTTTGGTGGCGAGAACCTGAGCGGTAAGGTTTACATTTTGGTAAACGTGTCCCTGAAAATGGAACGATTCGTGATTTCTCAGCAGAGTCAGACTCTCCCATAGGTCAATCGACTTCACGAGGACTGTGCAGAGTGATTATTCACACCTTCGGTTGAAGCCGGTTCTCTGAACTACGACAACTGATAACTGTCGCACGGCCACGAAACGCCCGCGAGACTAACAAGCGACTGAAGGAGGGACGACCTGTTTAGTTGGCGCCGCGGGATCTCATTAATGGAATTCCAGAGCTCGATCATGCTGACATCCCTTAGTTCGTTTCCTTGTTGGTGCATACATTCGGCATTCCTATGACATCATCTTCCAGATCCGTCCTTGTCATCCGCCATTGGTCCCCGCGCCTCCTTCGCGAGTATATAAGCTGTCACCCCCCGCGTTGTTCCCTCACCCCATCTTTCCTACCCACCACCACCATCGCTAGCATCCTTCACGTTCATTATTCACATTACTATCACCATGGTCCAACTCAATTCTCGCTTCGCCCTCCTCCTCGCTCTTTGCCTTGCCGTCGCCGCGCGTCCCGCCACCCATGGCATGAATGCAGAGGTCTGTTCAACCATTACCCCGCCCCTCCTTGTTCACGTTGCCTTGTAGCGCGAGTCGAACTTTAGGCACGCCCGCCGCTTTCATCGTGCCGGTGCCCTCAAGGCGCGTTACGATGATGGGCAGTACCACCCTGGATACCCGACGACGACGTACGACGACGGACAATACCACCCATACGCAACGCAGACGAACACCGGTGACCCCCCCAGTGCTACGTATTCCGACGACGGACAGTACCACCCCGGTTACCCCACCACCACATACGACGACGGACAATACCATCCTGGTTACCCCACCACCACATACGACGACGGACAATATCATCCGCCCACGACGACCCAGGACCCTCCTCAGGTTACTGGTCAGCAGTCGACGTTTACGGTTATCACAACCATGATCGTTACGGATCCGCCCAGCTCGACGACGGCGACGGACCCTCCTTTGACCGCCGCGTCGACGGTAGTATCCTCTGCAACGTCATCTGTTACAGGAATTGTAGCATCACTCACTGGCTCGGGCTCCACGACGACATCTGGTGCGGGACCCACGGGAACCACCACTGCTACGACCGCGCCCGTGACTACGACGGCGACAACCACCGCCATTACCGCACTTGTAACCACCGTAGTGGGCCCGATAACCGCCACGACCACCGCGGCGACTACAACCGACCCAAGTGCAACCACTGTGACCACCGCGGCTACGACCACTGCCACGACTACAGCGACTGCCGCCGGTACGACCACCGCCGCGGCGACTACAACCGACCCAGGTGTAACCACTGTGACCACCGCGGTGGGCGTGATAACTGGCGCAACTACCACAGCGGCGACTACAACAGATCCAGGTACAGCCACGGCCACGACTACCGCCGGTACGGTCGCTACGGGTTCTGCGACCACTGCTACAGGCGCAACAACCGCGACGGACACAACGGTTGCTACCGCTACAACCACGAGCGGTGGAGTGGTGCCAACGGTCACTGGTATTGTGGGCAGACGAAGGTCTAATGGGTTGAGGCTTTATTCTGGGAGGAACCGTCAGAAACGCTACGACGATGGCAAGTACCACCCCAATCCTAAATTCGATGACGGTCAATACCACCCTGAGAAGCACGAGAAGCGCTACGACGATGGCAAGTACCACCCCGATCCCAAATTCGATGATGGTCAATACCACCCTGAGAAGAAGCACGAGAAGCGCTACGACGATGGGAGGTATCACCCCAGTCCCGAGTTCGACGACGGTCAGTACCACCCTGGGAAGACACACGAGAAGCGCTTTGATAACGACAAGTACCACCCTGACCCGAACTTCGACGACGGGAAGTATCACCCTGGGAAGAAGCATCAGAAGCGCTACGACGATGGCCAGTACCACCCGCCTGCGAGTTACGATGACGGCCAGTACCACCCACCTTCGACCTATGATGATGGCCAATACCACCCCCCATCGACCGCTAATGGTTACAAACGCCAAACCCCACAGACAGTCGACGATGGTCAGTACCACCCGCCATCTGGTTACGACGACGGCCAATACCACCCTCCATCGACAACGACCCCGGACGATGGCCAGTACCACCCTGACCCGAAGTTCGACGACGGTCAGTACCACCCTGGGAGCACGCACAAGAAGCGCTTTGACGACGGCAAGTACCACCCTGACCCGAAGTTCGACGACGGTCAGTACCGCCCTGGGAGCACGCACAAGAAGCGCTTTGACGACGGCAAGTACCACCCTGGCTCCGAGCTTGACGACGGGAAGTATCACCCTGGGAAGAAGCACGAGAGGCGCTCTAACGTCGGGAAGGATGGGCAGAGTGGCAAGAGGCGTGTGGGGATCTTTGGTGTCTGAAAAGGAGGCTCGGGCAAGTTTTGTTTGAAGCGTCCTTTTTTTTGTCTGTTTGGACCATGTACGACATACGACATTCGTTCTTCTTGGAATCTATATTTTATGATTCATTCTTGTAGCCTGGCATCGATGGCTGTGAGTTAGATCATGTCACGACACACCTGGAATAGATCTGAGGGTGGAATGTGAACGGTGAATCCATCCGGACCTCTTATGTCGCGAACCAAGGAACATGCGGGTGCTCTAGTTCGATCAACAAGTCTTCTAATGCACGGGTATTGGGGAAGAGGTCTAGCAAACGATGGGGACCGAACGTCGCTAGTAGACGGCACCAAAAACGAAGCGACGTTTGATGGATGGCGATCATCGGGCTACTAAGCAATACGGTGCGAGTATCGAATACATATATTGGGACACGCGACTAACGCTGACACTCGGAGATGAGCGACAAGCTAGAAAGATCAAGTCACTCTCTAAAACTCCCGCCAGTGGGTTGTCAGCGGTCTCAGGGTTGAACTCCACCACGACAGAAAAAAAAGAAACTGCGCTCAGGGTTACGAAAGCGTGTGCCTACAACAAGTGCTTACAACCACGATCAAAGTCACTGTTTGAGTTGATATTGTGATTGGAGGGTTCGAAGGGCTGAATAGGTCCAGGTTTTGCCTCGAGCTCGCGTTGTGACATAGATGCTGATGCTTGCGTAGCCCATGCGGATATGTATTGGGAAGGAACAACAGTCGCACCACTGCCAGGCTCCAGCACTACAAGCACCGGCGGCGTTTCAGTGGGCTGCTGGTTCGATGAAAGAAGTCATAAGTGTACGGGCTGTACAGCAGAACGGAACACCTCTTTTTTTTTTAGGATCGCTCAGATCCACGAATCTTGGAGGGGTTAACGTGCGGAGGTAGGGCGATCTTCTCGCTTTTCATAGTCATAATTGAGTTGGGTGCCGTGTGAACGCTGGGTGGGATGGGCGTCCGAGTCCTCGGAGGTGATGGTTGAAGTCATCAGAGGTAGGTGTGTAACTTGCGCGCATTCTTGAGCCATCATGGGACGCGGACGGTGACGCGTCAAGCGTATGTTTCAAGTCATGCTACGGTCCAGGGTCAATAGCTTGAAACTTGGGCGGTCCATATACTTGAAGGGAGACGACTGCGGCAGCCAGGCCAGTCCCAGTTTCAAGGTTACCCGAACCAGACCATCCGTGATCTTGATGGGTGGTCCCGGGTTGAAGTCGCTGGCGACTTTTCCGATTCCTATTTTCTACGAACGACCACGGTGGTTCCGGTTCCGAAATACGTACACGTCGGTCACAACAGGACAGTATACCCGGAATAACGACCGTCGCGACGTACATACCACTGGGCGTATCACGATACGCCGAGCTGATAGTAATCCATAGTTTGTCGATTTGGAGGTGGTGCGGCGTCGGATGACCCGAGGAAATTGAAGAATGAGCTTGGCTCTTCTTTTGGTTTGGTTGTGCTGTAAGACACTTTTTTTTAGGATCGCTTACATAGAAGATGTTCTGGGCCAATCAGTAGTGTTGGGGGTAAGGAATGTTGGGTGGACTGCCATTGGTTATTTGTGGGTGCGGCGAGGATCATCGATCAACGGTCTCAGGTAGGTGAGGCTTCTGGCCTGACGGAACGCATCGTGGGGTGAGATTGAGAGCAAGATGCTTGGCCAGTAGTACTGTAGTATGTCGCCGTTCCAAACGGACCACAATATAGAAGCTCGGCAAGTCCCCCGGTTCTCCTTAGTAATTAATGCGAAAGCACGCTCATCCGTCATCAGGCGTCATGCATCATGCATCATGATGGCCACTGCTAGGCTATTGGCATTGACAGGTAACGCTCCTAGCACTAAATCTGGCAACGTTATGGCTGCCAATGAGCAGAAGCAGCAAAAGCTGTTCGAAAATGCTGGTATGTATGCGCCGCCCATACCCCGGGTGTATCTGAAATCTGCGGATCATCGACCGTGTCTCAGGTGCCAGAGAGGGGTCGGCCGAAACCTTGTTGGTCCTTTTTCCATTCTTGGCTGCGGAAATGTCGTATTTTGTGCACACGTTGCGACGGAATGTGACGTTGTATTGCTGTGTTGTTAGTTCCCCGTATTCTGGTTTTGCGTGGGCGAACGGGTCGTCTTGGGGGGTGCGCTGTTCGGCGGTGGCGACGGTAATGAGTAGATATGTGGTGGGCTGAGGCAGTTGGATGGCACGATTCGGCACTGCTTGGCCAGCCAAGCCAGTCGGAAGTAGTACTTGGCTCGCGCGTTACCGTCGCTAAACCTGGCCAGTGACTTGGCGATCCTGAACAGATATCCAAGTTACATAACAAGTTACAGAGTGCGTTCCTTTGTCAATTTGAAAACAAGCACTTGATCAATCCCGGCCGACCCAAATAAAAAGTAGCCGAGCTTACATTCTTACTTATATGCTTGCCTTGCCAGTGACGACTCGTCCCTAGACATGCCCCATATCGAACGTCGTGCTACTCCAGAGGAGATTCCTCCTCTTGAACCACTCACAGAACCCAACAGTGCCACTGGTGATTCTGCTAGTGTTCTGCAAGATTCTCCATTGCCGCTGCCTCCGCACTTCTCTGGAACATCCGTTCCACCACCTGCGCCGGAGGAGAAACTTGATCTTCGAATGAGTCAGGCGCTCAAGTTCAGCCTTGTGCTCGAAAACAAGGGCAACGTCGCTCGAGATCACCTCGCATCGGAGCGCACCTACCTCGCCTACGTGCGTACCAGTCTTGCGACCGCCAGTACAGGTGTCGGTGTGTTTTTTATTTACTGTGAGCTCCTCATTTTTGCTCATGGACGATGTAGCGCTAGTGCAACTGTTTTCGCTAAGCCCGTCGTCGGGAAAGGGAGGAATCGACCTGTCCAAGTTTGCGAGGCCCCTCGGGGCGACCATCATCATATTTGCACTCATCATTCTCGTGCTTGGTACGTTGCATCTGTGCGTGCTCGACGCCGCTCACCAAGCCTACTTGTCCAGGTGTGTTCCGGTACTTCGCTACACAGTCTGCGCTCGTACGTGGATACTTTCCTGTCGCACGAAATTCCATCACGGCGGTCGCTTTCGCCCTTGGGTCGCTTGTTGGCATCGTTTTTGGTGTGCTTGTCGCAGGGATACAGCGTTGATCACACATAGACCGACGTGACAGCGAACCCATGCGATCGCCTCGAGATGCACGCCGCGTGGTGGGTAGATGACACCAAGGGAAGGATGACCATTGGTGTATGCTTGTTCCCTTCTGTGGAGCTGCTGGCCCAACAAGACGGGCTGGGTCATTTAATTGGAAAGACTCTTGTGATGTCACTAGTAATTTTAGTCACGTGAGAATGCAGCAACGACGACGACCCGGATCATGTTCGCCTCCCTCGCAGCGACGGCGACGCTGCTGTTCAACACGCCCATCGCACCACCGCGATCCAAGAAAAATACGATAGCCATTCCACTCGTGGATCTGTCACCAGGACGACAGGCGTTGAACGGGCATGTCCGAGAATCGGCGGAAGGTGTCGCACTCGGTGTGAGGCATTTTCATTTTGCTCTCCAATGATAACCGTTGCTGATACGTCGTGGCGAGAAGCACATCTCACCAGGAAGTACGACAACGAGCACACAGAACCACAACCGTGTCAGGGTTCTTGACCGAGGACCCTACTCGACGTCTATCGATCAAATTTAGATCCATCGGCGCAGGCAATATCGTATCCATTTCTCACCACTCATTAATTATGCCAATACACCATCCTCGCACTCCACTTGTCAATGAGAGCAGCTTTGCTCAATCGAGCAACACACGTGTGAGTGCTTGCCTTGGTCGCATGGTCTGCCTCCACATATCCGTCCCATAGTGTTTTTGTTCTCGGCCGCCTTTGGAAGGTCGACTCAGGAACCCAATTATCTGTGGGCAATGCATACACGCATGCATGCCTGTCCGCATAGAGACGGGCTAGAAGCCATAACTCTAATAGTAGCCTTATCGTCGGTCGAGTCTATCAGCTGATGGATTCATGTCTATTACATGTGCCCATTGTCCGGAGCGGGCTTCCGTCATTGACGTCGTGGGATCCTTCTGGTCGTCGCGGGTGACTCGTTCGTGGTGGTGGGATTGGACTTGGTAGAAACGCTCATCATGTCGACTGAAAAGGTGGCGATCATCACCGGTGCTTCGTCTGGTACGTGGTCTGTCATTGATGTTGGATTGCTACGCATATATTCAAGTCCTACGTAGGCATTGGGAGGCACACCGCGATTGCGCTATCCGCCGCAGGGTGGCGTGTAACGCTGACGGCACGACGTCTGTCCGAGTTGCAAACAACGAGAGCTGCCTGCGCGAACCCCGACAAGTGTTTCGTCGTCGACGGTGACATCACCGACGAAGCATTCGTCAAGCGTCTCTTTGAGAAGACGATCCATCGGTTTGGCAGGCTCGACTTGCTGTTCAACGTATGCCGCCGTTTTTTCTCTCTCTTGCGTTGGCTGACTTGGATGCAAAAGAATGCAGGCATGTCTGACAAGGCGCATCCCATCGAGAACATGCCGCTCGACCTCTTCACTTCTGTCGTCAACGTGAACCTCGTCGCATCGTTCCTCTGCACCCGCGAAGCATTCAAGATCTTCAAGTCGCAAACTCCAACGGGAGGCAAGTGTTCGACACATGTCACCGCTCGAGTCTTCTCTGACGACAACCATTCACAGGTCGAATCATCAACAACGGGTCGCTGGCTGCACGCGTCCCACGGCCACAGTCTGCGGCATATGCGTGCTCCAAACACGCCGTGTTGGGTCTGACCAAGTCGAGCGCCATCGAAGGACGCTCGTACGACATTTCCGTGACCCAGATCGACATTGGTATGCCATTGGCTGTGGAAGTGTGCGACTTTGCTGACGTCCGGCACAGGCAATGCACACACGAGCATGGCGGCTGGACACACCCTCGGTGCGCTCCAGCCCGACGGACGGCGTGTCGTCGAGCCCACGTTTGACCCGGTGCACGTGGCCCAGACGATCGTGCATATTGCGAGTTTGCCCAACTCGGTCACAGTGTTGGACATCAACATCATGTGCGCCAGGTTTCTTTTCGGTTCGAAATCGTTTTGTTCACTCGTCCGTCAGGGCGACTGGGGTGCCTTATGCGGGACGTGGGTGAGATACGAGAACGTCGAAGAGAGGGTATATGTGTGTATGATGTATGTATTGTCATCATGTATGCGTCTACTACTATGTGTTGCAAAGACGCAATTCGCCTATTCCGGCCCCGATCGGCTAGTTCTCATTCTCGGGCCGTGTTAGTGCCACGCTCAACGCTCAATGGGGATTCATGAAACCAACGTGCATTGAACGTACTTATAAACAATGGATTGAATCGAGTTCGGCTCTCCTTTGCGAGCACGAACATGTATGATCTGGTAACAACATAAGGCGGTATAAGCGAATCAAGGTCACGGACCCTGGCATGTGTATGGGTGGTATCCTCTCCACATTTCTTCATCCGGTGTATCGGTTTAGGCCAACGAGAACAACGTGCGCATGACCTCTTGGGTGCCCTCCAAAGCGCCTACGTCAGCATGTGCACCCGTCAGCGTCTTGAGCAACACGATCGTCTCGTTGGACGCCGCAAACGTGTCCATGACACCAAAGTGGGGCATGTCCGTCCGCTCCAACAGTCTCTCGCGTGCCGCGCGCTTGCTCGCCATCTGCATCTGGAACGCGCTCCAGTCGTCTCCCGTCCACAGTCCCGGGTCGCGCGGAAGCGGGTCGACGGACGGCAAGAAGGGGTCGATGAGCGCGTCAAAGAGCGCGTCCGAGTGCGTGTGTGAAATATCAAAGTCATCTTCCGCGTGGACGATCAACACGGGGACTTTGACTTTCTGTGGGGGGACGCACGTTCGATGGTGTCTAGTGGATAAACGAGGGAAGGGAGAGGGGGCTTACTGTAATGATGGACAAGGTGTCGAATCTGTGACGAAGGAACGTCTTGTAGAGCTCTGCCGAGGGTCAACTTGCGAGCTCGTGGCTAGGACAAGGCACTCACCTGCAGCTCGGGGTACCATGGTCAGCGGAAGCAAGACCGGGAACATACCGAATATGCTGTACGTGTCCACGAGTGTGTGCATGGACGTAAACGGGGACATGAGCACGAGCCCCCTAAACCGGGTCGATTCCTCCGAGAGCGACACAGCAAGGGACGACGCGACGGCGGTACCCAAGCTGTGACCGACGATAAGGATGTTATCTGGCGTGGCACCACTGGCAATCAACCAGTCAAAGGCGGCACGTGCGTCCGTGGCGAGACCACGTTCGCTCGGGGAGCCTTGACTGTCTCCAAATCCGCGGTAGTCGATGGCCAGTACGTTGGTTTGGAGCCTGGCTGCGAACCCGCTATAGTATTGCACGCGGCCTGGAACTGCGCGGGTGGCGCCGTTTCCATGGAGGAAGAGCATCGTTGGACGTGTGCGGAGTGCTTCCGCAACGTGCGCCTCTGCGGCGGAGGGTGAGGGTGGGAAGGGGAGCGAGTGATAGTGGTCATCTGAGAGGATGAACCAGGCGCCGAGCGTGTGGTTGTCCGGGGTGGTGATCTTGAAATTGAACGTCTTGCCGGCTACGATACCACGCAGGTCAGCGTCTGGGGTTAGACGGTGGATGCCACCGGGACGTACGGGCCAAGCCATGGCGCTCCGGTGCATCGAAGCGTGCGTTCCACGGAAGCTTGACTGCATGCATGTATACGGCACTTTTCTCCGCGATACCTGTGTAAGCCATCTAGTCGATCGAGGGCAAAACTGTCGATCTTGCTCACTGGGTCTGAATGAATGGAACTGTCAGGAGTAGGACAATGAGGACGTAGACCCCACCCAAGACAGCAAAGAATGTCCTGGCGCGCAATAGAACGTCGGGCGATTTTTGGACGGTCATGATGGTGTTGGTGTGGAAGAGCGGGGACGAGTGGTGATGAACCGACCAAGGGTACTATTTATGCTCATCCGGTCAACTACTTCCGAAGTACACGGTCTTTTCGGGACCTCATCCTCGCCGTACCTCAATTATAACGCCTGAGCCACGCTTTCTTGGCTCCACAGTGCTCACACGACCTGTCATTGAGTCATTGATTGGGCAGCGCTAACTTTTACCCAGTCGTACCATCCAGTGCACAATAAGCAAACATGGAGCAGGCACACACAGCTTCAAGTTGTCACCATATACGTGTCGTTCAAGTTGTGCGCCAGTGCACTAAATTCCACAATTTCGTCCAACATTTCATGTCACACGACCCGCAACGTGCACATGGTCACCGCATCATTGCATGGGGGTTCGTTGTTTGCACTGCTGATTCGCCACGCTCGCTCTAGCCCTCCGAGTCGCCTTCGGCCGAATAGTGGAGCTATTTCATGTCACACGACCCTGTGCGTTATTCAAAAGTTTCCCCCTTGCTGATTCACCAACCTCGACCCTTGGCGTTGGTTCGTTAGATACGCCACCGCGATATACCTCTACTCCTTATGGACCGCCTCTGCTATTCCCCCGTACGGCTCTCTCCTTATCCATATGTATTTCTCGATATAAACGAACGCGACCGCGAGCAGATCGAGCATGTTCACCACCTCGGGATGGATATCAAGATATGGCCCGAAGATGCCAAGGGTGGCGCGATGGTATCGTATAAGTTCCATTCGCGTCTCGTCATCACGCGACAACTGTGTGGGGAAAAGATAAGCACTCGCCACACGACACCACTGGATGGCGACGCCGACCACCTGTATGAACGACCGTCTAGGCCCGCAAACGTCCGTTTTCTGCGGCTACGCATGCATCAATGCAAGGTGCAGACGTCGAGAAGGAAATACACCACGACCGTCCACGTCCGACAGCGTCTCCTGACCATGCATGCAAAACCTCGACGGCATCGTCAAATGCCAGTTTGAGCGGATGAAACGTCTTGTACAGGATTTGTCCGCTCTCGTTGGTCATGACGGAGTTGCGCACCGCTTCGCTGGAGAGGGTGACACGCATGCTTACTGTGGGGGTTCTGCAAAGTTTCCGTCTTGCTGGTGATGATTGGCGCGCGGTGCGGTTTTGATGCGGCTGTTTGTGTCGCTTGGGTTCAGCACTGACGATGTGCTGCGTTGGCTGTGCTGTCCTTAGCACCTAGCATGTCCCCAGGGTGTTCCTTTGCCACATTGATGGGATGGCAAAACACGTGGTCAGAATTTTTAACCATAATTCTGGTACCGGGAGTGGCCACGGTCCGATTCCTGGGAACGACTCTCCACCATTCCCCTAGCTCGTAAGTTGACGCACCGGACACGAGAGTGTATCTTAATAAAGCAAATTCGATAGTGAGTAATCGTACATCAAGCAAGTCATCTTTGTTACATGTCTCCAACGCATCTTTCAACAGCAACCTTCTTAGGCTTGGTGGACAACCAGGGTTATCATCCTCAGTCGAGGTAGGAGAGGCACCTCGAGCGTTTCCATACAGCATGAGGACCATACAGCACGGCGAGCGATACCGGACACGCTCACCTCCCTACGTCTCCACCTTCTAGCTCCCTACCGCAGCACTGCTCGTTGGCGTTGCGCTGGCCGTCGTTGTCGCCGTTGACGCCGGTGAACTAGGGACGGGCCACGTACTCCCCCGGACGGTCTCGATCCACGTCGACGTCGCATCAGGATACTGTCTCATCCATATCAACACCAAGGCTCTCGACAACCCGCACTCTAGCGCCCGAAATTCGAGCACGTACCTGCCATACCATCACGCCAGCGTCTGACATCGTCACGATGTTTACCGAAGGTGAGCGTGCGCGCGCTGGGGAGAGGACGGGACTCACCCCATCCATTCGCAGCCGCCTCGGCCACGCAGGTCGCGAGCGTCGAGGGGTCTATGTATCCGGATTTAGCTGCCTTTGTCGTGGCCGGTTTTCCGATGACGAGTTTGTCGAGCGTGACGCCGCTGGCAGCGATTTGGAAGAGGGCCGACTCGGGCCATGTCGAGGAAGAGGCTGTCAACAGACCAGCGCACGTCGTGTATTCCGTCGATCCCTCTGTAGTGTGTGCGTACGGAGCGGCAAAGCGAGAGGGGTATGAGCATGTCACGTTTGCGATGGTTCTGGTTTGGTTACTTACGGTTGTAGAACTTGTGTTCAAGTTGCCGATCGTCGATCTGTTAGTGTTGGCCGACGGAGCACGTCACCGAACGCACTTGAATATTGTACTACACGAACGCTCAGGGGAGCGCGTGAAGCATGACATCAAGCGCACTTACCCAGTCGATCATAGATCCTACGCTTCGGTCGACGGCGAGGTATCCTCCACCAGACCACCGGTTCGGGGAGAACCTATGCTCAAGTCAGCTCGCACACCCACTCTGTTTTCCAATTCGACCATGGCCCTCACCACGGTGCGACGGCTATGAAAGGTACACATGAGAACTTGTCAAATTGGACGTGCAAACGACTGACGAGCATGAGTCAGGATATACTCTCCCAGTGGAAGCTGCGTCCTAAGCTGCTGTGTAAAGGTGATCAACCACGTCTCTGCAGTCCCGTTTCCGCTATTGAACGCCGTAAAGTCCTATCCCCGCGATGAGCGACCGTCACACCTCCAACTTTTACTTACGCCACACCTCGTAGTCGACGTCGATGCCCTGCACCCCGTATTGGGTCACCCAAGCAGCCATCGTGTTGGCCGTCGTCACCGGATCGAGCCCCGACGTGGTGGGCGTCTCGGTAGACCCGAACGCAGACACGACCAACGAGATGCCGGCGGCGTTGTACTCGGACAAGTACGCGCTCCGCGCGCTCGCCGTCTGCTCTTGCCAATTCAGCGCTTCGTCGACCGGGCCGGTGGACAACAAGAACGTGAGGGCGCTGGATGAAAACGACGTGGGTCAGTTTTCGGGTG
>JBBPTB010000721.1:0-15079 GCA_038093875.1 Boletus tylopilopsis
CGTACGTTGGTCTTTTCTTCCCCCTTTGCACTGCATGACTGATCTTGGTTGGTACAGACCTTTGTATCAAGTATACAATTAGTAGAGTACATAGTTCTGTATTTATCTATTTTTTTTTCGATTTCCCCCCCCCTCCCCCCGAATATTCAGCGCTGCAGCAGCGCTCAGATGTGCCTTACGTAACACAAGACTAACAGCAATGTCGCTCGACCATCTTGTGAGGGAATGGCTCAGGTTAGACCCGGTATGTTTCTGTTTGTCCCCGCAAAGGCTTGATTCGACGACGGAACTCGTTGGATACCAGATCGAAAAAACAAGGAGAGAAATCGAAAAACTATGGGACACCCAAAACATAGATGAACTGGAGAGAAGGATGAGGTATGTTACGGTAAAACTAAGTCATCGAGTTATATTTACTCACCTCCGCTACGACGGATTATTTTATCATATCCCCGAAAGGACGCGCATAGAGTTTGGAACTGCTGGTGAAGTTGCTTGCTTTCGGTATTCGTCGCCTCTCTTAACGCCGAGGTCTAAGGGCTGCGAGGAAAAATGGAAGCTGGCTGGGCAAGAATGAATGACTTGATCATCATTCAGACAACTCAGGTAAGACCAGTGACGATTCATGTGGCACATGACAAGTAATGATCAGGGACTTTGCGAATACTTGCTGAGGAATGTTGCCAATGCTAGTTCACGCGGTGTCGTAATCGGCCACGACCATCGACACAATTCGGAAAAGTGGGCACGTCTTACAGCAGCAGTGTTTCTGTACAACAAAGTCAAGGTTTTCCTTCTAAGAGGCTTGGTTCACACGCCTCTGTGAGTCCTTTGTCTTGTTTCGTTCTGTAGAAAACAGGTATGATACTGTCATAAGTGTACCCTTCTCAGTAAAAAGACTTGACGCAGCTTGTGGTGTTATGATCACTGGTGTGTGATGTAGTTAACATTTATTCTGGCTTCAATTTCAATCAATCTACAGCAAGTCACAACCCAAAGGTATTCATTACGCCATCAAGTTCTGTTATGTTTATGACTTAATTGCGTGAGGATGACAATGGCTTCAAAGTGCGTGTTCCTAATCAACCTATCACCTTTCTTACCCATGTACAGGTTTATTGGGAAAACGCGGTTCAGGTAAGTCGGTATGGCTCAGTTTCATGTGAATAATTCACGCCTACTCAAGATCATTGGACCTCATGATGCCGGTATCGCACAAGCTATCTTGGACAATCTAGAACCAAGAATACGGCACGCGCCAGATGTTTACGCATCCTCTTTGTGTTCTGACCCTACGGATGAGATGAAAGAAAACTATTTCACTTTGATTTGTGGTATGGCAAACCCCAGGTTCGTGTTCGAATTCTATTCGATTGTCGTTGACTGGTTATGACGCACACAGGCTTCGCGCCGATATCAAATTTGTCAATACCTCAATGCATGGCGTTAGCGATGCCTTCCTATCTGAAGTATTCAGACGTGTTTGTTTTAAACCGTATGTTGCTGTAGAAGAGCAGAAACTTCCAGATCCCGACTTCCCAACAGTCAAGTTTCCTAACCCGGAGGAAAAAGGTACGGCGCACATATAGCTTCACCGAACTTACGACGAACTATTGTAGGGGCATTGGTGAGCTTATGTCAGGCTCTTCATCTTCCCCCTTGACACCGTAAAGGACTACGCGATCTCAACAGCTGTCCGTTCAGAGGCGGATTACGTGCTAGCACAGGATCCTGATTCCGATCGATTCTCTGCTGCTGAAAGAGGGTGAGCTTCTTCGCCTCGCAATTATCGTTACGTATTCATACGATAGTCCAGTTCCGATGGGAGTTTCACGACATTCACCGGTGACCAATTGGGAACCTTGTTTGCTAGCCGCGTCTTTGCAAAATACAAAGAATCTGGAAAACCAATGAGTAGGTTCTTTGTTTGGCAATTGACCACCTTTGGCACATTTTCTTCGTTTTAGGTAAACTAGCTATGGTGGCATCCACTGTAAGTTCTAAAATGGTCGAAGCAATGGCACATCAAGAGGGTTTCAAATTTGTGGACTGTCTGACTGGTAGGTCTCTCGAACCCACCCTGTTTGGAGTACTTCAAGGTGAACTTACAGGATTCAAATTCATTGGAAATACTGCACTGGACCTTGAACGAGCTGGTTATGAGGTTCCCTTTGGATATGAAGAAGCCATCGGTTTTATGTTCGGTTCTGAGATACGTGATAAGGATGGAATAAGTGCCACGGTGAGTAGCAGCACACCAGCGAAATACCGTAGCTAAAGAGGTGGGGAAGTTGATGTTTGTAGAGATGGCAACCGAACTGCACAATCAAGGATTGACGGTTCAACATTATCTGCAAGGACTATACGAAAGGTGAGCGTCTTATTCATTTCATCACTACGCTGGCTGACCACGACTCGCCAGGTACGGTTATTTTGAGGTGCGTTACTACTCGCAGCCGAAACACTAGATTAATAGGTGGCGTGCAGACAAGGAATGGTTATTTCGTTTGTTTAGACACTGTCAAGATCGACAAGGTCTTCGAGGGGCTTCGCAACTTTGAGAAGATAGTGGGTTCCTGTCGACTTCACCTGTTCCAGGAAGTGACCCTTTTTGGCAGCTGTACCCCATCACGAAACGATACCCACACTCGATGGCCCAGCTGACTGTTGTCAGTGTTCTTGATCTGACGGTTGGGCATGGATACGATAGTACCAACCCTCCAACGCACACACCGAGGCTGCCGCTGTCCTCTGGACACATGGTTCAATTCAGAGCAAAATCCACGGATGTCAACATAGTGCTGACCATAAGGTTCGTTTCACGTGTTACTTACTCTAAGCAGTCGCTAACGCTAACGTTGTTTCAGAACAAGTGGGACAGAACCAAAGGTATGGTATTGGATGATGCCAACGAATGGTGCTGAATCCGCTTCGAAGATAAAATACTACTTGGAAGGCAGCGGCAAGGACCCAAGACAGGTGTCAGCCATCCTCCCCCGTGCCGTGGAGCATTTAGCAAACGAGTGGATGAAAGCACCTGAGAATGATCTTAGGCGCCCATGAAGCTTGAAGTACGAAGATTGGACGATTGGATGAATTGGACAGTGGATGACTAGGGCCAACTAAACACTCACCGTGTGTCTTATTTGTCCCGTGGAACTCGGGGGCTTGTGGGGCCTGGGTGCAAGCGATACCTTTCGTCATGTGCATCAGGCTTCGGACTTGAGGTTACGTCGTGAGGCCAACCATTGTCACGATTGGCACGTGGCCTGCTCCACAAGCGCATGATCGGCAAAGCATTCGTAGGTACGTGCCAGCGAATCATACATGCGTTTCTCAGGAATTAGAGTACCGCGAGGCCTGAGGGCCCGAGTCCTTGAACTTCATGCAATCTATGACAACACTTACCAATCAAAAAAAATCTTTCAAGTACCTCAGGAAAAAGACAACGGAACATGCGGAGCAGAGGCGGGTCTGGGACTTTCGTAAGGTTTCAATTCAGAATGCAAAACAACCGTCTCTCATTGGCCGAGGTACGAGGTAAGCACTTGACAGCCAAACGAGTTTACCGTCACGCTGGGCAGTAACTCCCGTACAGTCCCCTTTAACTCGAAATACCTCTAGCCAACCTGCAACTAAGACGACATCCCTGTCTCGCATGGCAAACAAACTCGCGGCTACAGCATTACGCATTCGACGGGCGAAACTCCTTCAGGGTAAAGCACCCTCGATGGCTATCGCTACCATGACACCTGATTTGCAATACACACTCTAACAGCACTTATAATCTTATCAGGTTCTGCGTGACCTTGACTGCATCATGCGGTCATCATATCTTCAGAGATTTCTTATGGACCGATTTCTGTGCAGAGATTTTAAGTTCTTCGATATCTCCGCACCTTGACATCGCGTTTGTAACTCATGCTTTCCGCATCGTGGTCTGCATTCCTTTTATTCCTCCCTCTCGCCTCTGCTTCAGCGCTTCGACGTTGGCCCGCAACAATTTGCGGCCAGTATGAGACCTTCACGTCCGGCTCGTATACCCTGCTTACCGACCTTTGGGGCGAAGCCAACGCAACTCTCGGTTCGCAATGCTCTACACTCGAGTCTGTCGAGGGCGACATTGTGACATGGTACACCGAGTGGACGTAGAAGGGTGGTCATGGTATCAAGAGCTTTTCCAACGTTCAGCTGAGCAACGGGATGAATCAACAACTCAGTGCTATTTCTGCCATGCCGGTGCGTTTCCAGAAGCGTGCTGTCTGTTTCACTCAACTTCAGACATTGTAGTCTAAATGGGACTGGTCCCAGAGCAGTGCTGCCGTCCAGGCTGATGTTGCTTATGATTTGTTCACCTCGTATACTCCTGGCGGTTTCACTGTGAATGAGATCATAATCTGGCTCGCTAACTTCAATTCTAAGCCTATTTCTTACAAATACCACTCCAATGGACTAGCCATTCCTGTTGCGACTAACATCGTTATCGGTGGTTATGCTTGGTGAGTCAACCACGAGGATGTGTCTGGTGACAAACTGGAGGGTACCATGTCTCAGGAACTTATACTCTGGTTTCAATGACTATAATCAAGTATACTCATTCCTTCCCGCCCGCGGTCGCCTCCACTCCTTTAATAGCGACATTCACCGGTTTTTCAACGTAAGCGTTTCTTTCTCCACTTGACCTAGTTTCTTGACGTTCGGATCACATAGTACCTGATCAAACATGGATATATCGAAGCCTCGCAATACCTCACGGCCGCTCAAGCCGGGACAGAGGCAACCTCTGGAAGCGCGACTTTCAGGACGTGTGTCTTGTTATGTTCTGACCGTTCTTCCAAACTCATGTGTATTCCACTTCAGCTCTGCTTACAGCTTGGCTATCTACTAAGAAGGTTGGTGTGTACGTCGGAAAATATTCCACGAAGAGTATTCTTATAGGAGGTAATGTTAGATGTTAATCTACTTTATCGGGCATCATACGATGCATCCTGTCGTTGAGTAGTGGACCACCTTGGTTTCAGATAGCCTATTTATAAATAAATAACTCGGGTTGTTTCACGAGCATGGTCGATTCGGATGCTGAATACTGAGCACCATACCTGTGAGTATTAAGACCTAGGTTCGTCGCAGAGTCTCCGGGTCTAGGACTAGACGTGTTATCATGTCGAGTCTGAAATCAGACGACTTCTCTGCAAGCTCAAGAATCCTTTGAGAAGGAATTTTTTTATATTCGTGTTCGGGTTTTGCACTCGAATGCTGATTGTGTTACCTATCATATAACGTTTCTTAAGGTAAAACAGATGTTATTACATATCCGACGGCAATGACCAGCTCAGCTGCTCTTCCCATATGTACATCATATGACACAGGTGATTTCAGGGAGCCATGAGAGTAACCTAAAGCAAGATATAATGAGCGCCGTAGAAATACTGACGGGGTGACAATTACCTTCATGAATTCTTCATAGCTGAACCGCGCCCAACCTTCGTTGCGAGGGTCGAACCTTTGAGGGGACATCAGCCATGTTTATGAAGGCAGAAGACTCGCAAACCTTTGGAAGGCCTCAGTGAGTGTCTTGACTGTGACACACGCTCTGACAAATCTATCGAACGTAATTCCGGGAGCGTGAGATCCATACGCAGTAGTTGGACCTGAAGCTGAACACAAGCGAGTGAGCCGAATTGCATGAAACATAAGTTGACTAAACGGATTACCGTATTTACGCTCGATTATGGTGAGGAGTGTGGGGGATAGAATGTATCCAAAATTCCTCAGGGCATCTGACAACTCTCGTCTCTCGATGGTCCCAGAGTGATCTCTGTCAAAGTGCCTAAAGACACGTTGCCATTCTGCGATATACTGCCACAGCCGACTGAACTCTAAGAAAAATGGTGAGAAGCTATGGTTTATGGATGCAGAAATGTAAATGTATTTACCATTAAACCCAATGGTGCCATTGCGATCAGTGTCCTAAAATATCCTGATTTGTTTCTGATTGGGCTTTAATTCGGCGCATCAACTTACAAACATGTTCATGAGCATCTTGACGGTATCCAGATCGAACCCTTTAAAAACGGCCATGAGCAGATAAGCAAATCAGCTAGCAATCGAGTTACTAGACCAGTTTCCTGATTTCACACGATCAGATAGATAGATCAAGGAAGGATGAAAATGATCCATACCATTAACGAGGGCGTTCTGCAACTCGTTGATGCTCAGAGCACCTGATCTATTGGTGTCGACTGCAGAAAAATATTGCCACAACTGAGCGTCAGCTCCAACTGGGGGGGCAGATATATACCCAGAGTGTGAATGGGAATGAGAATGAGAGTGCGACCCATGGACGTAGCCGGAATCGTAGTAGGACATCTTTCGAGCTTGTAATGATACAGCCAACGGATTTCACCACTGTGATGGAAGAAAAGGTTGCGAGGTCACAAGGCATGGGAATAGCTTGGGGGCGAACTTAAAGGGCCTCCAAGTGGCTGTGTGCAGGCGCTTCAAGTCTCCGCTGGATACCCAAAGAAGATTTCGGCGTCGTTCCGCTGCCGCTGAAGCTTACCAACGTCGGATCTGAGGGGAATTCAGTGACTCATGTTCTCCACTTCCATTGGATAACAACAACTTGGCAAAGTCAACATTTGACACAGCAACGGACCTGGCGCCGGTGTGCTGATAGCATCAGGCACCATGATAACTGATTGCTACAAAAGGACGTACAAGTAATAGCACAAGTCAGGAGACTCGCGGGTTCTAACAAGCTGGTCATCGGCTCCATTAGTACTTCAAACATGAATTCGGGAGACTGGTATTTCTTTGAGGCGGCGGCGCAATTCCGCACTAGAGCGGGTCACCAAGACAGTGATGTTCCCAAGGTTTGGTATTCTGTTGGTGGGCAGAAACCACTCAACTCGTCAACGACTCAACAAGCACCTTGGCGCCATACCTTCGTTTCCCACTGGGGGACCACTGGGGGAATATTATTCTCGCTCTCAGCTTCTCACAGACAACCACCTCACGTCGAGATCGTTCCAGGGGCAGTGCGTCACGCCCACGAGTCGAGCCCATGACAAGCGCCGACGTGCAGTGCTTCGGAGAACGACAAGCAAGCATCAACTATCATATCGAGGTCGCCCAAAGATGCCTCGCACTGTCGATTTCGCCGCTGTTGAGCGATGAACTAGATCCGCTTGACGCCGTAGAGCAACCTCAGCATGGCAGTCGTATCGCAGCCAAAATCATCCACCTCCAAAATCTGATCGCCACTCTCACCCCTGTCCCGGCCACGACGGAAGCTGACCAGTGCTCAGTGTTCGACCGTTTCCGAGCGAGCGTCGAGACTCTCTGGGGCGATAGACGTGAACGGGCCGGAGCACGTGATCGCACGGACGCGCAACCACAGCTCGTTCGACAACTCCATCATGTAGCTAACACTCCAGTATCCCGTCGTTCTCTGGAGTTATCGTCCACTTCAGCATCCAAACATCGCAGAGCAGGTTCTTCAAGAATTTAGATCAGAGGCACTCTTTTAATTATCACTTACATAAGATCGACATGTACCGTGAGAACGACTCCTCCACTCCACTTCGACTCTTCCCATTGACATCTCAAGCACAACGTTGATATGTGTGACTTTTTATGTGAGATTTAACGTCCTTGGCTTTCTCAAGACTATATCATTTCTCAACGCGATGATTCCAGTTTGTATTCCCATCGTATGTCAGTCGCAACACTACCCCCACTCCGTCTCCGCAGTCATCTAACAATGAGTTTGGGATTCCTCAGTTGGTTGTCCGACTAAAATCTCGCCTGACGGAAACCAAGGCGCAAGAGTCTGTCCGAGATGCCACAATGGTACGTTCTCTAACTTTCTCGAAATTCAAGTGGGTCGCTGAAATAACCGCTGCGCAAAGCGTCCATGTTTGCTGCCAAGTCACGCACGTGGTTCGAGCTCTGCTTCGTGCCCTTGATTCCGTTTAAATCTAGACAAGTATGGATGTGTGGGATATGCCAGCTTCAGACCGAGATGCAGCCAGGGTGAGTAGTAGATAGTCTTCTCACCTCAAACTGAGTTTTTGGCTCCGTCTAGGTGGGCACCTCCTTTGGCTCAGCCAGGATATCAGCACCCGAACCAATATGCTGCCCCTCTGGTTGCTCCCCCTCAGAATCACGGCAAGGGCTATCAGCCAGGATATGTCTAAGCACAACGGATAAACCGCCCAATGTCATCCATCTTTCCAATCTTCTTTTGTATACATATGTACCTATGACTGTACTCTTCGCGTGTTATAGTAGTAGCCATGACGTTCCAATGGACTCCAAACCAGTGCTTCACCCCGTTACCACCTGGCGAACGTCCTTTTGGACTTTCTCGCTTGATAACACACCACAATCAATCCCCCAAGCAGAAACCCGCCCACTGCAGACACAGCACTAGCGATCCTCGCATCTTCCGTCCACTGAGCCGAGTGGCGCTGATGAACTTCGAGTGGTGGTGGAGCAGGATCCGATCCACGGATGTGCTGGAAGTTCGCTAGCGCAGTGTGAGGATCGGTAACACTCAACAGTCCGATAAGTGGAGGTTTTAAAGACGTCATGCCATGATGGACAACATATACGTTCTGCACAGAACATGTTTCGCAGTTAGGTGTAAGAAGCAATACGCGCTGTTACTCACCCGAAGGAACACGTCTCCAAACAGCCAGTCCCCCGAGCTCACCTGTAACATCATTTGTCAGCCAGCCAAATAGTGAATGTACTCCCAAAGTTATTCACGCACACCATCGTTGATTTGCACGCCCCCCATGCACCATCCATCCCCATGCCCGCCCTCCGCCCAACTAATGTCACCGGGATGTACTGCGTACTGTATCCCTTGGTCCCCTTGTCCGAATGCGAAGCGGACGTCGACAGCTCGGTCACACCGTACTTCCCATAGATTCTTCTGTGCATTGTACCTCGTCGATCCCCCGGCCCCAATACTGTGCCAAAACGCGTTGACATCCACAGTGGGTCCGAGGATGAGCGTCGTACCCGTGTCAAAGACCGCGATGGGAGAGGTTGCACCTGGTACGAGAGAAGCAGACAGAGGCAGGGGGTGGCCATTGATGGTCAAGTTGAGTATGGGGAGCTTCCAGTAGTCGTAAGGGCTCGAGAGCGTCTTGAACACGGGATAGTACGTTATTCGTCGAGCACTGCCGTTCAACATGGCTACGATAGTTGGATCGAGTTTGCCGATGGTGAACGACGAGTTGGTAGCAGTCGGGTCACTGAGATTGGTGTTTCGACCGAGCTTGAAGGCGAAGAAACGGTCGGTTTCGCTCAAGTGGGAGAAGATATTGTCCAGGACACTTGACCCCGTGGTTGGTCGGATTGCGGCGGCAGGCGAAAACGAGAGACCCAGGATTCCCGAATTCCCGGTCGTTCCGAGGTAGAGACCATTCGTTTCATTGGCTAGTGCTGGAAGATGCAGTGAGCACCGATCAGCATTAAACAGGTTAAACGATCATAGTACCGAATGTCTGAGAGACGATCTGAATCGTGCCAAGCGTGACAACTTCAGTACCCACACTGCCCTGTACGAAACCGAGAAGGTAGAACAGTTTGAAGAGTACACCGGACATATGAACAGTGGAGGATGTCGAGGGAGAATACGTTGGGACTCCTTGACAGTCTGCGTTTGTACATCCCGAAGAGATAACCCACTTGGTAAAAAAGTGTAGTGAGCGAGGATCTGCGCACTACCTGGAACGAAACTACCAAATCTGACGACCCAGTGTCGAAGGTAACCCAAAAGTCTTGACCTCCAATGCTTGAGGAAAGTGAACCAAGGTAACACATCTACTGGGATCACTCACTCTATATTGACCAGATAGGCACTACAACATCGTGAGCGCGGCTATAAAGTGCGTTTCATGCACATAGACTCACAATTCAGCGCTGTCATAAACTGAAACTCCTTCATCGACGAGAGTCTTCACTTTTCGGGGGGCGCGCCGCAAAGAAAGTTGTGTGCCCTGTGTGATGAGAGTGGCTTTGCCGCTCATTCTCGCGAGTTGGAAGTGGACGGAAGTAGTGAGTCATCGTCTGGCAGATTATGCAGTGTGAGGATTCCCAAGTGGGCTGATTTCGAATGTTACGAGGTGGGACATTTCAATTCAAACCGACGATGCTCATTATTTACGTCCCTGTATATTGGTTCCCCAAAACGTGTCTTCTATGCAAAGGTAGTGTGAATCAACAATCGGTCGCCAGGCCGTGAGTCATACTCACCCTACGCTACACTACGTGCCTGCCTCCGGCAATCGAGCTCTTTGGCTTGTTCCCACACATCGATCGTTACCTCATCCTGTAGCTGGGATGCCGCGAGAAGCCTTGATGTAAATGATGTGCATGTTAACACACTGACAGAACTACAGATAGAGGGTGCTAACCTCACCACCTTCATGAGGTGTATAAGTTCATCCGCAGTCACCGACTTGTCTTGTTGACGCCGACGGACAAAGTCATCCTGGATATGCTGTGGGAATAAGGTTGTGCGCCGTGTCGAATATAATGACCTTCATTACCTTGGACGTCTCTTCAGATATTTGCACCCTTTCGCTTGCCGCCTTGCAGGCAGCAATGTAGGAGCGGTAGACTGCTACTTTCTCTTCGGAGGGTAAAGAAATCACGTCTTTTGGTTTGTACAAGCTTGCGGTAGGAGGGCATTGAAGGGAGAGGTTGACACTAGTCTACATGCGTGCATAGGCACAGAAGATCAGCGGTAGCACGGTAGTCTAGGTTTATATCTGGAGTTACCTGAAAGAAAGCACTCTTCCTTCCTTCGCTCACTACGATCATGGAGAGATCAGTGTGAAAGGTGAATTTACTTGAAAAGGGAAATATATAATCCACAGTTTGTGAGTTCATCGCGTCCTGAATTGCTCGGACATTCATAATACCTGTTCGAGTATGTATGTGATTGACTAAGAAGTAGAACTAGAGCCGTCACATACCTTTCTCGAGCAATTTACCCTCTTGTATTGCATTCTCGGTCAAAAGGATGGTTGTCCCAGCGGGAAGTTGTAGGTATCCGGAATGCAAGTCTTCTTCTTTGCTTTCAGGAAGGAAAGGGGTCTTGTTCAGGAGATCTAACGAAAGGGGAATGAGGAGGTGCCGGGGTACAAGTTCTGCAAGGACGTGTGAGAGTGCCGGAACAAGCTCGGCAGAGGGAGGTGGAGGAAAGCGCGATATCGTCAGGGAGGGGGGAAGAAGTGGCACCGCACGGGTATGTCTATGAGGAAGATAAGTGAAGAATCAAGGGATATGTCGATCTACAGACACTTTTGACGTCAGTTGAAGGAGAAGCCACTCTGCGGCATCATTGTCGCCACCTAAGGCCTCCCTGGATATCCAGCGTATGAGATCTGTGCGCACGCTGGGATCAAAGTGTAGGACAGCCAGACTCCCAGAGTCAACTTGATAACAGAGAACGTGTAATACGGGGACTTCGGGCGAAGATTCATCATCTATGCTGAGACTTGTGAAACAGGTCAGAAATGTCTGGATCGCGATGCGAGTTCATCATCACATACGGCTCTGACGAAGCAATTCCAACAAAAGTGATTACATCTGCAGAATGCAAGCTTTGTACGCGAGCATCATCATATATCTTGCAGACTTTAGCGCAGCATCCAATAAATATTGCAATATGGTACCTTGACTCGAACACCAACATGAGGTACTCCTGGAATGGGGAACTTGTGGGGCTGAGAGGGCTGGTGTGCGGGAAAGCTTGCTGGCACCAGCTGTCAATTGAGGAGCGCGCACAGGAAACGCGTACGCACTCGAGTCTAGCCGAGAAAATTGAGCGGCCCGCCAGGGGGACTCGGCGGGTACAGAAACTGCCCAGAAGATAGAGGCGGTTCCAAGGGAATCAGGGTCAAAGACATTCAAGTTGCGATCGTCATGTGTGGGTTGTATTCCCCAACCTCCACACTTATTATTGCTGAGTTTTGCGAGATATATTTCATTCTGAAGGGAGGTATCCTGGATCATGCCACGGAAGCGCACAAGCGTGCCACAGATGTAGGATTCAGGAGGATGCGATACATCGAGTGACGGTAGCTACACAAATGCGATCAGCAAGAGGTCGGTGAGACTGGCTGATCTCGGTAACCTGATTCAACGCGGCCGGGTCGTTCGCATTGAGAAATTGGTTAGAAAAGTGCTTCGTCACTGCAGCTGGAAGATGATGGACACGCTGACCATCGAGACCGTCGTCATCGCTGTCATCGTAGATGCGCTGTATGACTTTTCTTGGGTCTGTGATCTCGTCGACGGCATGCACCGCGACCATGATCAAGTTGAATCGCTTTGCTTACAAAGACGCTCCCGACGACCGTCATCACTGTGGCCGTGCCCAGAGTCTTCAGCGACGACCACAACCACGACCATGGGCCTCTTCAATCGCAAAAAGCGCAGCAACGACACAGACGACCAGAACGGCGAACGCAAGAAGGAGAAGGGAAGCTGGAGACGGCCTGCAAGTAAGCCTAACCCCCGGCTCGCTCTCACCAGTCTCTGACCGCAGCATTCTGCCAGATACCGCTTTCAAGCAACAGCGTCTGAAAGCATGGCAGCCCATACTTACCCCCAAAACCGTTCTTCCTACACTTTTTATCACTGGGATCATATTTGCCCCAATAGGCGGTCTGCTGGTGTGGGGAAGCAGCATGGTATGCCGTTCAATTCATTCCCGATTCATCTTCTTTACCTTTCTGCACACGCATGTCCATCACCGCCCCTCCGCTTTGTTTTATTCGGAAACTAACAGGTATCTCAAATGACCTTTGATTATACGGACTGCTGGAATTTGGAAAATTCCACTTCCCTGGACAATCTCTCGTTCAGCTCCCTGCCATCCTATTCATACGACCTTCGTTCCTCTGACAGCGGCAAAAACTTCACTCCCCCCTCCTATGCATACTTTTACGACGCAACAGCACCGCCTAATCAAGCACATTCATGTTTCATTCGATTTGACGTCGTAGCAGACCTACAGGCCACCGTGTTCCAATACTACAAGCTAACCAACTTTTATCAAAACAATCGACGATACGTGCAAAGCCTTGACACCTCTCAACTTCAGGGTCACTATGTTTCTCCAAGTTCGTTGAGCAGCACCAACTGCAAGCCATTGGCCGTGACAAGCGATGGAAAGGGCATCTATCCATGTGGTCTGATCGCAAACTCGCTCTTCAACGGTGCGTTCCTGGTTCTCTTGAACATCGTTCCAGCATTTACCCTCGGGAACTTTATAGATACGATTCTCGGCTTCCGTCCAGTCGTTAACAATACTGTTGACGTGACTGGCGCGTCGGACTACAACTTTACCCAGACCGGCATCGCCTGGCCTGGCGAGGCCAAGAAATATAGTGCGACGTCCGGTTATGTTGGAAAACTTGACCAGATCGTACCTCCCCCCAACTGGGCACTCAGATACCCAAACAACTACACGAACGATAGCCCTCCTCCAGATCTCACAAAGGATGAACACTTCCAAAATTGGATGAGAACAGCAGGTCTACCAACGTTTTCGAAATTGTACGGGAAGAACGATACGGCAACCTTGCCTGCGGGACAATACCAGGTTCAGATATATTACAGTGAGCTGGCTCGACTGAAATATCCTCAATATCACTCATCATTTGTATCTAAGACTATCCGGTGCAAGGCTTCAAAGGGACCAAGTCGCTTGTCATCTCTACAGTGTCTTGGATAGGTGGCAAAAACCCGTTCTTGGGCTGGGCATACGTAGCAGCGGCAGGCGTGTTCGTACTCCTCGCGCTCGCGGGCACCATCCGTCACCTCTTTAGACCGCGGTACGTTATGCGCTTTCTTGAAAATGGGTTTCTTTGGTTAATTATGTTGTAGACGTCTGGGAGACATGTCGCTTCTATCATGGAATCGATAATCTGATGATACTTTCCACTCTATACACCAGGCCCGTGTATTACAGCGCTCTGACCTATGGACTGTTGCATTTACAATTGTAGTATTTATTTCCTGGTGCAAGGTATCTCTGAAGATGTCTGGGGACTTGAGGTGAATCCGATCCCCTCACAAGTGATGGTTGTGCTGTCCGGCGCATTTTGTTGGAAATGAAACCGTGCTCCAGTCATTCGCTGCATTATGTGGATCGCAGTTCTGTTGCATGTTCTTTCAGTCAACATAGTGTCGCGCAGGGGAAGAAGCGACATACCGGGTGTGATCTGTGAGTGGGCCAGCCTTCACGACCGAGGTACCCTTTGCCAAAGCAAGGAAGATGATCATTTGATCCTGCATATACTCATCCACACATCCCCCATGGCTCAAATTCCTCACCAACTCCTTTGCAGCCTCCTCCCCAACTGTCTCCGGTTTCTTCTCGCTCGTGCTCACCGCAGACCCTGCGATCAAACACCCATTTTCCGTCTCGGCCCACAGTAGAATCCCACCTCCAGCGCCTATGACGTCCTGGTCGCGTTCCCTCACGACCACGATCGAGCTGTGTGTCGTCGACATCCCACTCTCCAAAAGCGTGCGGTGTGCTCCTGACACCATGCGTTGCGCAATCACGAGAGGTAACCCACCCACGCGCGCACCTCCCCGTACCGCGGTCACGCGCCCGCGCTCCGTCAGTACGACGGGAGAGAGGCCCGGGGATGGCGGGCACCGTGCACAGCACCGACCCTCCCCCCTTGGGAAAGTACCCGCGTCGGTGGACGGCGAGCGTCGGCGAGATGCCAAAGTGCTTGGAGAGGAACGGGAGGAGGATGGATTGCGTGTAGTCGATTTGGGGGGCGAGCGAGGCGTTCGTGCCGCCGTACAGCGTGACGACGGACGTAGTAGGGCCATGCTCGTGCGGCGTTTGGGAACCGGGCTCAGACTCGGAGGGCCCGAGTCGGTTCTCTAATGGTGAGAATAAGAGGCAGGGAAGGGAGACCTGCAGGAGGAGCGTCGTGGAGCCTGCCGTTCCGGGGTCTGCGGTCAGCATTTTGGGCAGTTGAATGGGACCGGGGCAAAAGTCGATCGCGGTGGAGCCCACCGTGACACC
>JBBPTB010000722.1:0-15055 GCA_038093875.1 Boletus tylopilopsis
TCGGAAGACCACTTGAACATGGCCTCTGCACGGTCTTTGAAGTGTTTAAAGTTGAAACACGGGTGCATCTTGAGGACGTCCTCTACGTTGTCGTAGAGTTTTTGTACAAACAAGGTAATCCGATTCTCCGCCGTTCCGTCTGCTGGTTCGGAACCTCCTTTCCAATCGCTTTCCGCCTGGTCTATCTGGCATCGGGGCGGAGGTAGAAGATATTTTGAATTAAACTTCATTTGGGCTGTACAGGCTGGAGTCGGATTCTGGTCTAATAACCATCTTAGGGGGGTATTTCTACGTCGGCTGTGAGTTGAACCTTTGTCTACGAGCCGGACACACTGATGGCGAGTCGCGACGACACTAGTAGCCATGGCGAACTGTGAGGTGTCGCCATACGCGAACGCCGATAGTAATGTCTAACCCCTCAGAACTATATTCAGGAGCCGCATCTGAACATGCGTGGATTCGGAATTTGGTATGAAGTGCGTCATCGACTCCGTCGTCATCCGATCCACTCTCATTCTTTTGCCAGTTCAGCGTAGTGTATACTGTGATCGTCAGGCTTACCCTAGCTTGACCATTCCATCCCTCGACAAGTCACCCAACCATGCTTTTTATTAATCTAGTTGGAATGAGATAGTTCATAAACGGCAGCAAAAATTCCTCGAATAAAGTACCGTGCCTAATATATTGATGGTCCAACAGCGTACGATCGAGCGAGTCACAACCAGTAATATTTACAGCAGGCCGCCAAGAAGCTCGTCGAGAAGGGTTCCGAGGCCCAGATTGTTGACGATGGAGAGAATGGGTTCTAGGAGGGCCAGAAGAGGGGTGAGGAGCCCAGCGACCAAGGAAAGCAAGACAGTTAACAAGCTTGCGACGGCTTGTCTGGCAGATTTCGAGGTCGTTAGAACTTTTCGTACCGAAGTAGCGAACGATACTTACACGAGGGTACCTAACAACAAAAAAATCACGGGGAAGGTTGAGACCTCGACCACGGAGAGGATCGCGTTAGTGGCTTTCAGGATGAGCTATCGCAGGATAGTCGAGTAAGATTTTGAGCGAGCAGTTAATTACTACTAGTAACCCACATTAAGAACTGTGACAAGAAGGGAAGCAATGTCAGATGCTGCCAGAACAGTGGTACCATCGATGGAGGCCATGATCATTTCGGCAGGCTGCCTAACAAGCATATTCAAGCTCGTGACAGCTCCATTCACAGCGGTACTGATGTCACTGATGATGGGCGTCACGGTTTCCTGCGTGGCATTATCGGAGTTGGCGAAAACTAAGTACATTATCGTGAACGAGCAGTAGAAAAGAGTGCGTATGTATCACTTACCCAGCTGGTTGGCGAGGGGCGCAACGGTGTTGGTCAGATCCGTAAGAACGACAGCAACGGACTTGGTGGCCTGACGTTCGACAGCCAGCCCGGCGAGAACGCTGAGAGCAACGGCGAGGAAGACAGACGTGATCGCAAAGAAACGCATGGTGCAAGAAGGGTGAAGGGATTGTGCGTTGGACTGCTTGAGGCAGTCGAAATGAGTTGAGTGGTTTATATGGGTCGAGTACACTGAAGTGAGTACCATTGTGGATGTACGAGGACTCCGAGGCAGAATGATCTGTCGTAATTGCACTCTGCAATCAGCTAGCTTACCTCACACCCTGACAAATGACGACATGGTAAGTTCTCGCCACAACGCCAGCGAAGTGCAGGTAATATACCGACGTCGGCTGCCTTGTCCCTTGTACACGTGTGGTGAGAAGACATTTCATCCGTGTGCGTGATGGACGGGACTCTGGATACAAAGAAAGAAAGAACTCTAACATGATGCATCAGGTTATTCGTCCACCAATGGTACAGTGTACTGTGTGAAAAAAGCCTCTCACTTACCAGGATTACAGACAGACAATCATGACTCCTATCCCAAAGATCGAGTTGGAGAAGTGAGGTACCTGGTAGATCCACTTGAAAAGATAGGAGGACGGACAGAACGAGCGATTCCAAGCACGTGGCTGCTGGTGGATGAACACCCCATAATGGGTTGCTGAGACCTAACTCTAAGACATATGGTGCACAGATGGGCTACCATGGACACCCCTTGAGAGTGGAAAACGATGTCATCCGACTCGATCCGAGGTGATGTGACCCGGGCCCTAGCACACCTGGGATTCCCCAAGTAGGCAGACCGCCATGAAGGTTGCTTTAGGAACGCACTGTCCTTTTGCAGAAGCTGTTGCAAACGAGTACTGAAAAATACAATCCAGAATTTGTGAGCCATACCTACTGGACCAACAAAAGGCGTCGTGATGCTCAACGTAGATCCGGCATATGCCGGCCGGAACTGATCCTAGGTGGCCAACAACTTACTCTATCAGCTATCAGAGGCTACTCGACTCGGAGCATATTGTTCGAGGCATTGTCAACCAGATCCTACGAACCAGAAGTATGAAGTCATGGTACCTAGTTCAAGCGTCATAGCGAAGTCCAAATAAGGTTTCCCCATGAAGGACGGACCAAGGTGGAACCATCCGAACCGAGAGTCAAAGAGAAAAAAAGCTCGCTTCTCTGAATCCTCGTCAGGTCGTCCGTTGAGGAACACAGCAAACCCGTTTTGGCGAGTCCGAAGACTTCATACGGTATAGAGAAATGGAATCCTCGGAAAAGGTGAAATGATGATAGAGTTGTCCGGGTCTGTATGAGGTGTTTTTCATTAGGCAAACGTTCGGTTTGACGCGTTTTCCATGTCAGGGATAGGGGGCGGAGCGCTCAGGCGCGCACATGGACCATACTAGGCATCCGCGGTTTCCAGGCGAAACTCGAGCCTCGGCGTCCTTTTGTATGACCTCCGTCTTCCGTCGGCCTTGAACACCGAACGCCCTGCGGACATGACAACAGATATCAAGATCTAGAAGGTGAGTGGATCGCACGTCTTGTTCCAAGACAAAGTCATCCAAATCCCACCATGCTGACTCGGGTGTTGGTGGCTCATGAGTCACTATAACGTTACTGGAAACATCGCGTTATACAAGAGCAACTACCAACCACGAGTACCGCAATGGCAAGCAGGTTAAGTATAATGTACCTAGGCACCGAGGTGGATATACAAAGTCCGCTGAT
Source organism: Boletus tylopilopsis (assembly GCA_038093875.1). Taxonomy (NCBI): domain Eukaryota; kingdom Fungi; phylum Basidiomycota; class Agaricomycetes; order Boletales; family Boletaceae; genus Boletus; species Boletus tylopilopsis. The sequence goes on from JBBPTB010000722.1 coordinate 3,116, forward strand.
CCAGCGGTACACGCACAGATTTCACCGTCTTGTGGAGCACCAACGCGGCGCGGGTATGATCCAATCGACCATTCGTATCCATCATGTGTATAAAACGTCGACGTGATCGCGTCCGTCTGGCCATCGTCCACTGCCCACATCGTCCCGATCACAGACCGGAACCCAATGAATTGCATCGCGGATGCGAGATGGATGACCTCGTCAGGGCTCTCCTCGTCTCCTACAGTCGTATGGCACGCCGAAAGATATGCGAATTCGGGATTCTTGAGGTCGCATCCAATAATATGGCGTATGGAAAAGCGGCCGTCGTGCAGGGCAAACGCAGACTCGAATGGTCGCGTTCGATTTGGGAGCCCGTGACAGGAAAAATGAACTCACTCGTTCTTCCCAAGCTCTTCGACCACCCTAGACATGCACGCCTCCTCTCCATCGATCCGCGTGAACGTGGCAACTTTGCTAACGAGCTGGTCAATGCTGTCCAGTTCGGTTCCTACCGAAGGCAGTTCTCTCTGACCGGAAGCTTTGCCTTGACCAATAGCAACAAAATGTCCCGTTTGAACTGCGGAACTGGATAGATCGCGCTGCCTAGCACGAGTGAGAGCGGAGAGGGTTGGCGTGTAGGAAGAGATGTAGAGATCAACAAGTTTCGGTTGGCCCTTTCTATATGGAGCAGCCGCATGCAAGGGCAACGCAGAGAACTCGCCGGTTGGACACCACCAGATGCGTGATTGAGGCGGATAGGTCGTCTTGAGGAAATCAATGATGGGCGAAACGATATGGTCCCAGAGTTTCCGTAAGAATGCTGCAAGCTCCTTTGTCATGTCTGCCCTCGTCGCTTGCACAGTCAAGGTACGAAGCTCTCTTGATAGGTCCTGAACATGGTCTCGGGTAACCTGCAATGGTATATGAACAGGGTCGCGATCAAGCAAGGTAACGAGCGCGTCACAACTACACACGCTCGCGTTGACGATGATAACAGGTCCCCCACTGGCGGCCTGCTGAAGATCCGAAAAGACAGATGGAAGAAGGAAGCGGGAGAGCCAGGTAAGCCACGATGTTGCTGACAATGCTCTGCATTTGGATGTTCAGATGGCACAGTAGTTCGTGTTGATTAGTAGCAGTGGAACCAAAGGCATTGCGAACGAGCGAGGTGAGACGGGTGAGTTCATCTGCCAACTCCCGTCCCGGCATGCCAGATGCAGCAACGCCGTCCAAGGGAGAATGAAGGCGAGTACGCTGGCTCCAAAAAACACCCCGGCCCTGCTCTAGAAGCTCAACAGCTTTGCAAAGGGAGCGGTTACAGAGACAAGCTGAAAACGCGTCAACGGCAAGAGACGACGACAAGTTCTTGAGGAGGGGAAGATGTTGAGGTAACGAAGGCAGATTTGCGACGTGTTGAATAAACAACCTAAGGGTGGTTTCATAGGCGAGATGCATCGTTGGGTGCTGAAAATATTCAGCCACAGCGACCCATGCCCTAGCGGCAGAAAGATCATTCAAGGACACAATGTGGGGTATGTGCACCAGTTCAGCATAGAGACTGAACATCTCTTCTATATCCTCCAATTGCCTCAACTTTGCGAATCGATCATGGAGGTTGCTAGCAAGATTGTTCAATGTCGTTGATCGATGAGGATGTCCTTGCGGACGCAACGCAAGTGCATGTTGACCTACAAAAATGGCTGCATCGAGGTTCACCATCTCACCAAGCTGATGGTACCGAGTGGATATATAAAATGCAAGGTTGGTCAACGAGTTCGACAGATGAGGATGTCCCAACGGTTGTAGGCGAAAAGCTTCCCGAACAAGCCCGATGGCCTCATCGAGGTCTCCTACAACCCCAAGCTTTTTGAACCTGGCAAACAAATTGCTTGCAAGATTGTTGAATGAGGATGGACGAAGTGGATGTTGTTCGAGACGAACGTCAAGTGCTTCTCGGGTAAGCACGACCGCCTCGTCGAGGTCGTGCATTACCCCGAGTCGCTCGTAACGGGCGCGAAGATGATTTACGAGATTGTTCAATGATGATGACCGGAGAGGGTGTCCTTTTGGACGAAGATTAAGGGCTTCCCGGTTGAGGACTATGGCCTCGCTGAGGTCCTCTATGATATCAAGCAACTCGTACCAATCGGAGAGATGTGCTGCAAGGTTATTCAATGACGTCGACCGATCGGGATGTCCTTTTGGCCGAAGATCGAGAAATTCCCGACTGAGTATAATGGCCTCATCGAGGTCCTTCGTGATCCCAAGCTGATTATGGCGGGTAGCGAGATTGGTTGCGAGGCTGTTCAATGAACTTGACCGCTCAGGGTGTCCTTTCGGACAATTACCAACGGCTTCTCGGTTAAGGACAATGGCCTCATCGAGGTCCCCCATGACCCCGAGCTGTTCGTAACGACTGAAAAGATGGGTCGCAAGGTTCTGTATCGACAATAGCCGATCGGGGTCACCCCTCTGGCGAAGGTCAAGGGCTTCTCGGTCAAGGACAATGGCCATGTCGAGGTCCCCCCTGCCCCCGAGCCGGCCGTACCTGGCAGCGAGGTATAGTGCAAGATTGTTCAGCAACGTCGGTCGAGTTCGGTGTCCTTGTAGTTGAAGGTCAAGACCCTCTCCGCAGAGGGAAATCGCTTCATCGAGATCCTCCATGGCCCCAAACTGGTTGTGGCGGGTGATAAGATTGGATGCAAGGTTGCTCAATGACATGGACCGATCTGGGTGACCCTGTGGGCGAAGGTCGAGGGCTTCTTGGTTGAGAGCGATGGCTTCATTGAGGTCTTCCATGTCTCCGAGCTGGTTGTACCGAGTGAGCAGAGTAGATGCGAGGTTGTCCAATGACATCGACCGAAGGGTATGTCCTTTCGGACGCAAGACGAGTCCTTCTCGATTGAGGACGATGGCTTCAGCCAAATCCCTCATCTCTCCAAGCCGGCTGTAGCGATCACAGAGATGGATTGCAAGACAAGCCAGAGAAGCAGGTCGCGCAGGGTCACTGGGTGGACGAAGCCCCAATGCCTCCCGATCAAGATCGATCGCCTCCTCAATGCAATTGACCCCCCTCTTTGCTTAAACTTGTCCGCGAGGGAAATCGCTTGTAAATGCAACTTGTTGACTGCTAGGCACATCACTACATAGATATGCACGCTGATAACAAAGACAAGTACCTTCTGAATCCATAGTATTAGCTCAGATCTTTGACGCGTTGGCCGAAAGTCAGGCTGACCCTGGCAGAAAAGGCGTGTCAGACAGTCTCCGCCGCGTGGTTTAGGCTTTGCTCGAATGACAAATTCACCTTTCTTAAAATTGACCCGTTGATACGCGATACTTGCTGACGCCGTTAGAGGCTACAAGAGAGTCAACCAGAACGAATTTCAAGTTCAAGTCGTACGAGACCTCGCGCAATCCGACACTTGACTTCGCCTGATAGCCATGTGTACGCACCCGCGTTCGTGGTACCCAGCCCGGGTATCACTCAATAAGTACGTGAAGCCCGCTAGGAAAGGCCTTTGAAGCTAGTAGCATCAGAGACATTTCTAGCTGGTTTTACGGATCGAGAAGCATTCGCATTCGAGCGAGTCTCTTCCTGGGCCGAGATTCGATCCGGATATAACAGCCGAGTGTGAACTTGGCAGCAAAGTACAGTCGACTCGGCCCTCATTAGTAATACATACTTGTCGGGAGAGGCTGTGAACTATGGCTTATGGGGGAGTATGGGTTCTTGGGGAGGACCGATAAAATTATCCAATGATGGGTTTGGTTGAGTAACGCATTCTATCGGAATCTATCGACACTGACCGGTCGGTACTTCAGTGCTGACCCTACATTCTCCTTCGAATGTGTCGGAAATGTCGGAAATTTGTGTTATTATTATGTGTCAGAGAGCGAAAAAAAATCCAGCAATGCCAGAAAGATTTCGTATTCATTTACCACTCGCTAAGCGGGCTTCGAGAACTCGACCGACGAATTGCATCAGGCGCCCTCTCTGCCCTCATTGAACACCAGTCACTGAATCAGCATGCGCGTCCCCTGCTCTCGTCCTCTGGCGTTCGCCAACGAATGATATTCAGCTCCCAACCTTTGAAACAGCCATATGGGGTCCCCATATAAAGAATGGTTTCATCCGCTTTGGGGGATATCCTATCAGTGTCATCTCGCCAGACGACCAAATTATCGCAGTTGCTCTACAGAACATCCAGTCGCGAGGTAAGCATGCAGAATCCACGCATTCCCTCTGCTCTACTGGGAGACAAGTGCGCGTTGCTTGACATCGTTTTTTCTTCTTCGCTTCAACAGTGTACAGCGACTGACCACTGGGCGGATCCGATTGGTGAGCGGACAGGTCCTTCCGCTTGGTGGCTTGATTGATTGGTAGGACGCCATTAAGTACTCGGAGATGCTATCCGGATTGCTTACCTCTTGGCACGAATCTACCCCAACTCCACTGCATCGGTTACCAGGCGATTTCAGGGTCCAGTTTACATGGTAGTACTGAGCCCGAAGGTGATCATGCAGCACAGAGTTCAAAAAGGTCACAGGCTCCAATGGCCTACTCGTGCCTCGGGAAGGGGCGGAGGACACATACCAAATGACGCGTGCGGTCCGATGACAGCACGCCACCATTGATAAAGCATCCCCATTGCCGTCGCAGCTGGTACTAGCTGCGACCACAGCGTCGCGGGTGTTTCCAAGTTCGCCCTTCTCTCTGTGCGCGCCGTCAATCTTTACGGGATGCCAGACCTGCATGTGTAGTCGCTTACTATAAATGCTTCGCCGATATGGTCCCGATGACGATCGACCATGAGATTGTCCTAGCGTGTCACGTGGGCCTGACGCAGTGCTGCGGGTGGGTCTGGATACCACCAATCGATTGGTGACCCGACATGTGCACAGTACTTCCCTGCCGGACAATGAACAAGTCAAAGTAAGAGATGCGCGAAGATTGTACAAATCAAATTTAACACGGTTAATACTACACATTGTCATCCTCGTCCGGACTCGGTCTGGGAGGCAGTGTGATCATCCTTGTAATGCGCGAAGTGGAAGCGATTGCCTCCCACCACGTCGAACCATGTATGAACACTCTTCTTGCGGTCCAGGCGCGTAGTGCATTGCATCATGACGAGTCGACCTTTCAAGCTTCAAGGGCGGCGCCGTGCGGGGCACGTCGCACAGAGATTGGAGGTTGGCGATGTTGGGCAGATTGAAGTCGACATCGTGATGCCGGCGATGCGCTGTCGCCGGTGCCGTTTCAGAAAAGGTAACGTTTAGAAGGCATAGCTCCTCTAGTGCGGGTGCGATGGTGACACGCGTGGATCCGTGATCAGAAGCAGCACCGCCCGAGTGCTCAGAGACATCAGCGGCATCAGGATGATCTCCGAGTCTGAGAACGGAAACGAGGTCTGGATGTCGCCATGAATGGGCTCGAGGCGCAGTAGACGTGAGAGGTGTCGCAAAGGCACGTCCAAAAGGTCGGCGACTAAGAGATTGTTGGATAAAAGACGGCTGGACTGGCGAACTGGCAGATGAACCTGGGGTTGTAGACCTATGGAGGCCCGGTCGATTGGGGGGACGAAAGGGGTGCTTCAAAAGACACTCACGCTGGGAGTCAAGATGCCGGGATCACTCGGCACTGCTCGCGTCCTACATGGGTGCAGGAACCGTCGCGTTTGGCCATGGAGTACATATCATCAAGCCCGTGATATGGGGCCACTGTAGGTGACTAGGTGAACTGGTTCGACATGAGAGGTATGAAGGGTAGACTTACCAGTGCCAGACACGCCGCCTCTTCAGTAAATTTTGTACGGTGCTACCGGGGTTGGCGTTGGCAACGTCTGCAGCCAGCTGGGATTAGGGTTAGTCTTGCCAACAGGTTCGTTTGAATCGATTTGTGTCTGTGACTTTTGTCACGCTCTTGCTTTGATCACTCCACCAACTCTCTCGTTTGAGTCTCGACTTGGAGTTGTGCTTGAACTTCGACGCTGATGGCCCTGCTGGTACGTCTGAATCAGCGTAGGATTCTACCTGAACGAATATGTTACCATTGTTGCTCCAGGTCTGACTTTTTACAACATGTCCACTCGACCGGCGCTGAATGAGCCGTCCTAGTAGTAACGGAGACACCACTATCTCCTTTGCTCATGAAAGCACGTCCTCGATCCTGGCGCTGTCAAATTGGTCCCTGTGTATGGTTCGTCGGTGCCAAAAAGCCCTTAGGCACCGCAAACTGACCTTGCTGCCCCCAGCGGAGGAACACCACTCATGCCAGTGTCTTTCCATGTCGACGCTGGCTCAGCTCATGTGGAGTACCTTCACCGGTAAGAACTTTCGCTCTCTATTACTGTCCCGAAGCTCAAAGATAAGGGAAACAGGTGGAGGTCGTAGTGAGGGATGGGTGTCTCAGTACGTGTGGTGGTGGATGGGTACGCTCTTCCGGTGTCATCCCTTCCTCGTCTTGATCTATCGACAAGGTTAAACCCCACAAGCATGAACACCGGTCGAAACTGTAGGACGACTCCCTGGAGGCGACGAAGCATGTGCAGGCGTCTCCTGCTTCACAACCACTTGGTTGGCGCGCGGTTGAAATTCAAGGACGTGAACTTGTCCTGTTTGGATTCTGGGTTTGTCCGACCTAATCGCTACGGTTAGTTGTTCGACTCTTTCCTTCTCGCGTTGGGACAGTGCTGATGAAGTGGATGGCAGCCTGAGAGTCAATGGGGCGATATACCACTTTTTATCACAGCCGTTTATCAGAGGATGTTGTGCACGATGATCTTAGAGAGATTGTTAGCACCGGTGTCGTGAGTTTTGCATATCCATGCACCCTGAATCAGGCTGAAATGGTTGACCACTGAGAGTTGGATGAGGTCCTCGAAGCTCGACAATGGGCAACGGGACGTGTTTCTCCCTGCCTCATCGTTTTACGGGGTCTGTTGTGAGTTTTGGATACGGTTATGCTCGTCGCTTGCCAACTATCACGCATCATTATCCTGCAGACTCCGCATGTCGCCGCACCATAAGTAACCGTGACGCACGCCTATGCAGAGTCAGGAAAAGATCTCTCGTGTTACTTTGTAGCTATGCTCACACCGTCTTCGCTAATACGTTAATCCCAAGAATGTGGCGCGATCATTTTCTAAGAAATTGATGTCGTATCCACGGGCTGGCCCGTCATCATGACCTCGAACGCCATGCTCATCAACGGAGTAGAAAAAGGTGAGGCAGGGTTGAATAGACAGAGTGATCAAGTGACCCATGATCCCATTTCTAGATTACGAAAGGACCGTCGTCTGGCACCGTTTGTTCCCTATGGGACGTCGATATCACACCGACCCACTAATCGAGGTACTACCCTTTTTCCCTTTGTCGTTGTGTGCGTTTTCCTCATGTTCGTTGTTCACTGTTGTACTAACTATTGCACGATAGATGTGCATCATTCGGCCATAACACGACTGGCAACATTTTGTCGTGGCCTCCTATGTTGGTGAAACTTCAGAAGTTCCATTGAGTACGACCCCTTGTATCGTGTGTTTGGTTCCATCTCATGCTATACTGCGTCCAGAGTATGTAACTAGAACCTTTCAGAGGATCCAAGCAACTACTTGGTCAAGCACTTCACGTTGCTGATCGAGAATCCCCGGTATCAGTCGCGTTTTACCACGGCCACAAGAGCCACCCATGGACCAACAAGAGGTTGAGCTCTGCGGACATTGTAGTGATGCTGCGGCCGTTCTGAAACCGTGAGCCGTGAGCACTCCTTTATCAGGCAGGCTTCCACTAGACCATTCTTTCCATGTAAGTCTAACGGCATGGATCTCAAAGAAGACGTCGCGGAGATTGGTGGCACGAGTTGCCTTTTTTCCCAGCCGTGTACAATCGACGTGTTTCGTCAAGGGCAAGGCAAGCTTCATCACTCGCTGAATACCCACGCTGAGACTCACTACGTTCTTTATGCAGTTTATTGCACATTCGGATCCTGTGCAAACTCCTCGATACTACGTCGGCCATTACTGCCTCGGGGAAAAAATATCGTCATCCGTCGTCAATGAACAATGGCAGTGGTGAGGCGCGAACAAAATCTATGTATTATCTCCACCTTTCACTAACCCCGGCGTCCTCCGACATTTACAGTATCCTCGTCGCAGGCGATAACGGGATCTTGATCGTGATCACAGAAGATCCCAATTTCTAGTCACCTCATGGACCACCCAACAGATAAGAACACGGGGCGTGATGCCCGTGCCGCACAGCGATCAGGTGTGTATATGGGCATTTTTTCACGGTGAATTCATTCATGAATTCTTTTTGCAGTTATGCTTATGATGTATGATGGGTATGTCAACCAGAGACGGTGCCTCTGCGCTGTTGAAATAAAAATAAAAATAAGAAAGGGGAGACGAGCAACGCAGAGGTATGTAGATGTAGTACCCTTTGAGCACCCTTGCAGCAAGTTTGAACTTTGACTGTAGCCAATTAAATGCAGGCGCTTTGGGACTGGGGACTGTCACAACTTGTCCTGGAATGTTATCTGTTCAAACTGTAGGCCATTTTGGGAATGGACGCCTCGACACCGCATGTGGGAGTACGTCTTGGAACACCTGCTGGATCCAAAAGATCTACTGGTTGGAAACCCTTTTTCCGAATCTGTTACTATACGGCAACAAGGTGCGAGAAGAATTCCTTGTGAGGGGTCAGGCAGCGCAAATATGCAGACAAGGAAGCAGGCAACCGTCTTTCGGTGTCCGGGATGCATCATCGTATCTCGTGAGGCGAACCGCCTTCTTGCGGTGTTTCGATTCAAGGCGTCCATGCAATGACATCCACGACTTTACGTGGCGCATGTTTGTTGTTGTCATTCCTAAGTGTGTAGTCTGGTTGGGAACTAATAGCAATTGATGATATGACCGCACCTCAGTGAGCCCATGCGACGGACAGCTCATACGAGATAGTGCCCAATATTGGTGGCGACGACTTCTTTGTAGTGTTTGGACGGCCAGGTGAACAGTTGAGAGGGACACTCAATCATAGATCATAGCCAGGTGTGTCTTCTAAATTGTATATCCGCAGCAACTCTCATAACATTATTATCTTCCGATAAGAATAAGCGAATAGCCATCTTTCTTTGAGGCTATTGTCGAGCTTAGGGATGCAGAAAGCATTTTCCCAGTGCCCGATGGCTCCATGAACCGGTTCGCATCAACCAGATCTTGCACGAGGTCACAGGTTCTCGGTAGTTTTGTCGTTCGCTTCGCTCACAAAGTAACCACGGCGATAGGGTGTTCATAGAGAATCCAGGGGCAGGTAAGTGCATTCCATACGAATCTTTAATATCACTACGCTCCCACCATGGACTTGCCCATGCGGTGGTTCCCGACGTTTCCATGCGGACAATGAAGACATGATTTGGTCCACTTTGAAAGACGATGTGCCCACTTATGTGGAGGACACGGGACTGTATTCTATGTGCTGAAGGTGCTGTACATGTGTCGTTGGCAGGTGTTGAGGTTGTACTAAGTTGTTTGACTGTTTCCTGGTTTCCGTACGTGGTAGCTCATTGGAAATGATTTGAACAGGTTTGGTGGGTTGCTGCCGGCGATCAAAGAGCTCTTTCGCTCCGCCAGGAGTTGTATCTCCATTCGTCTCATTACTGTCTTCTCAATCTTTGTTTCACACACGTCGGACTCTGTCACGCCGTCTTGCAGCGTTACGCTCACGTACGGTGTTCTCCTCTCCTTTCTCCTCACCTCCTCTGCAATCCGAGCGACCGGCTGAGATGGCCGAACCGTATGCTTCAGGTGGTCAAAGCATCCACCACCAATCAATCTCGTCATTAACTGGGGAGATGCTCTCCACGAACGTGCAAGAAGTAGACTTATCGCACGAGAGCAAGCAGTTTATCCAATAGGCTTCTGTGGCATAGCGATACTGACATTTCTTTTGCCACAGGGCTCCTTCATGACGGTGGCCCGGCTCCACTGACGAAGTCCGACCATTCCCTCTACTGGTGCTATGGACTCCATACTTTCCTCGTCACCATCCACGTTATACTCGCCGCGATGCTTGTCACTCATCCTGAGCATCGCTTCACGGTGTCCATCAATAACACTACTGCTACCATTGCCTTGAAGGTTTTCCTCCAGGCATTTTACACAGTATGTATGCATCAACTTACCTCTAAAAATACTGATGTGATGTCCGTACCATTGGAAAGACATACACCGCAGTCCTGCTCTTTGTAATACAACGCCTTGCTATATCCACAGTCATGGCCAAGCGACAAACACTTACAGCTACGCATGACATATGTGGTGCATGGAATGGCATTGGGGCAGCAATCCATACATTGTGGCAGCAAACCAAGGTCACCTCCTTGCCATTCACCATACTCTTGATCTTGGTATACCTAGGTTCTATCTCTGGTCTGCACATCATCTCCCCATCAGTCATCCAATTTGAAGTATTCAACAATACCATCACAAATTATGTTCCATCAACACTGGCCTGGCCCTCTTCATATGACAATCTCACCAACTTGGACTGGGCTGATGCCTTACCTTTGACTGGACTTTGGCCTCTGCTGTCAACTGCAAAGGGACTGACTGGTAGTTTACTGTATGATGTGCCAAGCTCTGACTATGCTTATAATGGGGCTGTGGTGAATGCAACCATTATCAGTGCTGATTGTGGTCTTCTTTCAAACTCTTCAGCTGGTAATTGGAACAAAACTCTGAGCACATATTTTGTCAAAGTTAGTGGACTTGGTGCAGTATCACTTGGAGTGTTAGGTATGGATGTTATTTTATTCTTGTTGCTAAAACTCAACATTCATACCAGGGCCAAGTTTAGTGCACATCCTTGACTTGAACTATGGGCTTGAATCTGTGAGTCACTTTTAATTCTATATGAGGGTGTCCACACAAGATTTTCAGCCATGTCTACCTTGCAATGACTACATGGCCTTTCAAGTTTCAGTTCCAGTAAACCTGGGAAATTTGTCTGGTCAAGTTATTCAACTTGATGTTGATACTCAAAATTTGTCAGGTTAGTTTTTCAACATGAATATAAAATGTATTTGGATTGACATTGTTGCAAAGATGTCAGTGGAAGTCCTAATGATACTGTTCCAAGCACATCTTTCTTTGTTGCATGCACTTTGAATGCAACAAATTCCAGACACTATCTTCATATGGAGAATGGACAAATCATACCAGCTGAAGAGTCATCAATATCTGTAGATGAATCTAAACCTTGGAAGACATGGTCATCTGGAGCATCTACACCACTGACACAAATAGTATGCAGTTAAATCTTTTCATCTTTTCCAAGGCTGATTATAAATATGTACCTTAGTTCAATATTACTCAGGGATTTGCCTCATCTGATTCAACTTGTGTAAATGTGTCATCTCCCAGCAATGAAACATGTGAAAACATGTCTTTAGTAGACTTGTTAGTATCATATGTGATATCAAATTGGATTCAGCTTACCTTGAATAATAGGTATATAAACAACCTGCTAGGAATTCCATGGGTGTCTCAGTCAGCTTCAACATCAGAGGTGCTCTCATCATCTTTCAAGCTTGAATCAAAGCAATTTGAAGATGCTGTTGCAAACATGACTGCTGAGCTTCTATGGTTGGGTGGGTCAATAAGTTTATGATACATGTTCTGCTTACATATACAAAGCCAATAGCAAGCAAATTTGACATGGTAGAAGGGCTCCAGCAGACTGAAGGGATAAGTCCAATAACAAATGCTATACTTGAGCTGAGATTGAATGTAAGGCTTATTGGCATTTCCTTCATTGGTTTTCTCACATATTGTCATATCCCTAATCTCGGGCGTGGCTCTCAACTCCGGGCAAGTCCGAACGGACTTGACTTAGTAGTTTTCGAGATGTCACTCTGAATCGACGGACTTGTGCCGGAGTTGTCAACTCCGGCCGGAC
>JBBPTB010000724.1:0-15020 GCA_038093875.1 Boletus tylopilopsis
CGATGGCATAAGTGTTGTGGAAGATGGTGTTGACCAAGACAATGGAAAAAAAGGGGGGATCGGTGCTTGAGGCCGTCCATGTGATGGTCCCCGAGCCACCATTGGCCCAACCCATGGGGGTATCGACGCTAAAGGTCGCCAAGACCATGGGGAGTGCGAGCAAGAGCGTGCTATAAAACCTCCCGGTGAGGACGAACGACGACAACGGAGCAACGACGTGTTGTAGTACACACCTGAGCTTGGCAAACATGTTGGCGTCGTAAGGAAGCAGAGACGAGGGAGGGAACGAGGGAGAGGGGAAGAAACCTGGGAGGGCGGAGGAAGAAAACCGAGTAACCAGGTTTTTATATTCTCTTCGGGGTCGAGTCTGAAAAAGAATGTAAAATTCCCACGCCTCAATTTGGGTCGCAATGCATTTGCTTCGCGACCAACTGGCGACGCGCAGGCAGTGCAATGTAACAACGACATGCCCCGTCCTAGGTCCACATTATACAAGCGTCTATGTAATACTATCGTAGTCGACATCATGTATGAACGAAACGACCCGCTGGACCAACTATAGCCTAGTAAATCTGCGTGGGAAGGGAACTCCATCAACACACGCCCATCGTACGACTTCTGTGACCCACCTCGTCAAACGGTCGCGTGTCGTTGAAGCAGCTCTCCCAAACTTCGTTCACGGCACGGGCAGCCGTCGTCTCGTCAGGACAGCTCGGGTTAGCACGCACAGACAAGATCGCTCTCCGACGGACACACGCCTATTCGGATCAAAAAGAGTTAGGAGGACGGATATACATAGCGCATGCATGGGAGACCCTACCTGATGCTGTTTCGTAAACGACACATGTCCACGGCCGAGTTCACGCATGTACCTGCAGTCCCCGCTCAGACTGTTGGCCCGAATCTGTGTGTGTGTGTTGAGTCAACGAGTCGGCTCGATGAGAGAGAGAAGACACGCACTTCGCTACAGGCGTGGTGCCGCAGGTTGTGCCAGTCGACGCTAAACTTGCAATGGTCGTACATGTGGACGAGCTCGTGCGTCAGGGTGTCCTCCATCTCTCGCTTGCTGGTCGGATGGTTTTGGCAGAGCACGATGGCCCCTGCTGGATGAAACCCGCCCGAGCGCGTCAGATCGCACGGGGCACACACGATGTTCTCGGGTGGCACGCTGCACCCAGAGAGACGAAGATGCTTGAGCATGAACACGACAGACGGACCTACAAGATATGAATGAGCACGGTCAGCGAGGCACGCGGCGACACAAACGACCGACTGTAATGCATCAACTCCGTCTTCCATTTTTCGCAACGAACGTGTTGTTCTTCCTCGAACCCACGTTGGCGTTCTTCAGGCGTGATGCCAATGCCAGTGAGCACAGCCGCCTTTTTGAGCCACCGCTCGAACGCGGTCATCCTGGTATGAAGTCAACCAAATTTATTCATCCCCTCTCCACAATGTCCCATCCGTGCGACACTCTCCACAACACGTCCACCACATACCGACTAAACGTGCTCCCCTCCGTACCTACAACGCCCCATGCGCCACCCAACACCATCGCATCCACCACCGGCGCAAGATGCCCTGCCAACCCCATCCTATCATACCCATTCCGCAGTCCTCCGAGATGCGCCGTCTCTGCTTTGAACGACCCCAGAATAAACGTGCATGGGAACGCACGGACCAACGGCGCGAGGAGCGGCTCGTCAAGACCATCCGTGGCATCCGTCGCGATGAACAATGGCACGTTGAGGCGACGAAGACCAGGCACAGTATGGAGTCTGCCACGGCAGGGAAGCTGCGGTGAAAACGTCTCGGGCAGTGGAGGGAGCGACGGGTGGGGTACCCGCGCACTGGCCACATCCACGGGTATCTCTGGTGGCCCGAGGTCATCGAGACCCAACGCCCCCTCTATCTCCACGCCCAGGACGCCCCGAACCAATTTCCACCACACGACTCTCACCGTCTCGCGTGCCCCTTGTTGAAAACGCCCGTCTCCCACACGTACGTGCACTCCCACATACACCCCAAGCATCTCCCTAATGCGCACCGCAGCCAGCGTCAACGCCGGATTCGCAAACACCATCCGCCGCCGTCTCTCCCCCCGCACCCGCCGATTCTCTGCCCTGCGCAGCCGCAGCCGCGACGACCCAAACAGCGTTCCCAGCTGGATCAGCCGTTCAGGCGCCGCCGCTAGCCTGTCGATCTCGATCGTCTCCAGGTACTTGTCCCCCTCGCGCACCGGCGCAGGCGTGTCCACAAACTGGTACTGGTACGGCTCCGTGTCGAGCAGCGCGAGCGTCTCGTTGTGCCCAACCCCCAGCCTCTCCCACATCCACTCCGCCGTCCCGCTCGCGACGCGCACGAGCCCCTGCTCGGCCGCGATCGGCCTTAGATCTACCAGCCACGCCCACGGAACGAGCGTGTACGCCGCATAATCCACGCACTCGTCCGGATGCGGAATGTCGGCGGGCACGTCTGCACAGTGACCCCGCCCGTACCGCTTGTCGCTCAGCCGGAGCATGCGTGCGAGCGTGCGGGCACGGACGTAGCGCAGCGTCTTGGGCCCGAGGCGTGCGGGCGGGACGAGGAGCGTGCGATTCAGGAGGTGTGCGAGGGTGAGCGCGTTTTCGAGCGCGATGCGCTGGTTGTGGAGGCCGCTGTGCGGGAGGTAGGCGAGGTAGGTGGTGGTCGAGTCTGCGCGGAGGGCGGCGAGGCGTGCGTCGGGTTCGTCGAGGGACATGGGTGCTGGTGGTGTGTCATGCCCTGTGGCTGTGGACGCGGTGCGCTGGGACGCGGTGGCTGGTTCAACGGTGCAACACGGATGAGCGAGACGGGGGGGTACGCACAGACGGGACGGGGTGACCGTACCTCGTCTTGAATAGCCAATAGGCACACGCGAAGCAGGCAAAGGCGCTGCACGCCAGGAGCGCGACGAGAACGGCGAGGCGACGGGTGCGGCGGTAGGGTAGATGGAGGTACACGCGGGGTGGACGCATGCGGTAGGCACCTTTCTCCTCTGACTGCATGATGACGGTCGTTTGAACATATTGAATTCCAAGGGCGACAGGGGTCTTTTGATCAGATCATCGCGAGAAGCCGTATCAGATGGAAGCGGCCATTCCGTAACAGATCACTGCCGCCGTATATGCGCATGGTTTTTGCCTATCCTTTGACGATACTTTTAAGAGAAGAGACGCAGGCATGTACGCGCGCAACGCCTCCCCTTCGCTGACTCGGTAGTCGTATGATGACGCTATAACCAAGTGCTGGAGTACGTATAGATTGAGTTACCTACCGTCGCCAATCAACCTGCGAAGCTGATCGTTCCTTTTTCATTTATCGTTTCGGAACTCGACGCGAACATTCAAACGTCAGGGCGTGCGCAAACAGTGCGTCGCGCCGCCGCCACCTGCAACGGGTGACAGCATATAAACGTTTGAATCCCAAGATCCGGTACTAGATCTTTTGGCTCGTCATGGGGAGGAGCCGCTTGCGCTGCGTTGCCAATACAGTATATATGTACTTGTTGCCAAACTGATTTGGACCAGCTGATTCGTCCTAGTTGACACTGGCGTCGTCGCTCGCGTGCATCCCCGTCCTCCAGACGAAGACAAACGCACCCCGGCACGTGTTTGGCACCCTGCTTGACGCCGGCCTTACAGTAACGAGTCATGTTCGCTCTTGGATGCGCCGACAAGCGAGCGTGTCTATGATATCGTAGAACGATGTGCGCGCGCATGCACGTCCGCGTCGCTTTCTGATGGCCTGCCGGCGATTTACTGCGGGACGTGAGGTGATATCACTGATCCATTGGAGCCTTGGCCGGAGGCTTAGCCACTCCAATCCTTACGGAGGATCCAACAAGTCCCTCCAACGTTCGGCACTGTCAATTGCAAACCTTTCATCTACGGGCCATTGCCGCCTGTTCCGCCAGTGCATATTCCTAGAGATAGGTACTTATTAGCTACTGTTGTACCTGGCAAGCTCGATGTTTTGTCCACAATAATATGTCACGTGAGCGCTAGACACAGTTTCTTCGAATCACGTGTGCGGTCGTCCGGACTCCGGAAGAGACCTTGCAAGTAATGAATATGAGAAGCTATCGA
Source organism: Boletus tylopilopsis (assembly GCA_038093875.1). Lineage (NCBI taxonomy): Eukaryota > Fungi > Basidiomycota > Agaricomycetes > Boletales > Boletaceae > Boletus > Boletus tylopilopsis. Next base: position 4,107 of record JBBPTB010000724.1, read on the forward strand.
TATAAGCGTCAGCCCTTGTTTCCTCACTGCCCCCCACCGTGTCGAAAGAACACATGCGTGATTTGAAGGTGCACGAAGCCCAGGAAATCGACCGGACGCCGTGATGGAATCCACATACCTTTGATCAAGAAAATCCTACCAGTGCGATCAACTTTGGTCGTGTCGCCGTACTCACACTGACCATCCACAGCAGAACAAAAGGCGATCGTTCACAAAGTGCAGCTGGGTGCTAGCCCGGCTTCGAACGTCCTAAACGATGACTAGGCATTAGCTATCTTGGAGGCGCAGAAAAGCAAGCATGTCTAAGGGTGATAACTCTGTCTTTATCTACCAGCAATCGCCCTCCAAAGTGCCACAGCAGGTGCTCCCACAAGCCCACCGACAAACCCCAAAGCTCCAGCCGCGTCAATGGATTCATCCATCACCTCCCGCATGTCATGGAAAAGCCTGCCAAACAATCCGCGTTCAGCGTGCTCCTTGAGTTTCTTCTTCGCTTCTTCGATCCTAGCAATCTCGGCCTCATACTCGGCCTGCTTCTGACGAGCTTCGTTGGCCGTTTGCGTCAATTCGAGTTCTTTGGCTCTGGCCTCCCGGATCTTCTCCTCCAATTCTGTGGCCAACCGTTGCTTGAGAACATCGTTCTCTTCCCTGGCCCTTCTCTGTTCTTCCTCCAACTTTTTGCGCGCTTCTTCGGCCGCTTTCATTTGGTCTGCGAGTCGCTTTCTCTCTTCTTCTGTCTGGGCCTGGAGGCGCTTCAGTGCCGCAGATTGCTCCTCAGTCCACTTTTGTAGCGCCTCTAGCTTCTCTTGCTCGGCTGCAAGATCTTGGCGAGCTTGATTGAGGGTCCTCGCCAACCTCTCCCTATCTTCCTCGGCACGCGTCATCTTCTGCTCGAGCACTCTGCGTTCCTCATCCAGCTCGGCCCGTAGAGCGAGATTATTTGCCTTGGCTGCCCTCTCCATGTCTCTCTTCAATTCCGCCAGCTCTTCCTCGTGCCGCCTCTGCATCGCTCGCATCTCTGCAGTGAGGACCGTGCCGGCGGACGTATCCCCCAGGGTCATACCAGCCTCGAGCTCGTGCTGGATCTGCATCGTGACGGCCTTGAGCGGGATGAGCTCCGACATGATCGCTCGCGCGGACGCCACGGTATTCAAATGACGACGCATGCCGGCTTGCGCGGCTAGAAGGTCCTTGAACGCTCCCACCCGCAGCGCCAGCTCTCGCTTGTCGCCCTCTTCTTGGCCGACACGACTCCAGTTGGTGGTAACGATGAGCACGTTCTTCAGGTTGGCATCGCCACAGAGAGAGTGGAACATGCGGAGATTCTTGCGCGACATGCCGCCGACGCGGGGATCAGATATGCGGTGCATGTAGATGATACCGTTCAGCTTCCGTCGTTCGCTGCCGATCCAAGATGATCACAAGGTTGCGCTATGGAGGGAACGGTCGAACAAACACACCCGTTCTCGGGCTCTAAGAAGCGCACGATTTTCTCGAGAATGTCCGTGTCAGTGACGCTCTCCCGGGAGTCGTCGAAACCGGGCGTGTCGATGAGCATCACGGAGAGACCGGTCTTTTCATCGACGTAATGCGCCGTCTGGATATTGGATGTCTCGGACTCTGGATCGTGGCCGACATGAATACGTGCGTCGTTGGTGAGGAGTTGGATGAACTGCGTGTACGGGGTATCAGCGCGCGTCGGGATGGGTTGTTGCAAACGCTTACCGTCGACTTTCCTAGCACGGAGAATTGGGTCAGGTCTGCATACCCCATTTGACCAGGTGAACGTACCAGTGCCTGTGGCGCCCATGACGCTGTGGGTCCGGGTTAGCTCGAGGTGCCATTCTGTACCACGTCGAGAAGTGTACGTACGCGACCATCACGTCTGGCGAGGCTTTGTCAGCTACTGTCTTCTTACGTGGCAATTTTGACGTAGAATGTGGCGTCTTCCTACGTGAGTGTTACATAAATGCAATGTTCTCATCAGATTATGCAGTACGTACTATCCCACGATTGATGAAGAATTGAGCGAGATACGTGAAATGGGATTGTCACACAGAAAGTCACCTAAACAGATGCGCTCCCCCACATGTGCATGCGACGATGACGATAATGCAGTGACAGTGACAGGACATGCATGTCACCACCTATACAACAAGCAGACGGCGATGACAAGGCTGTCTCAAACGCGCGCGTCACCAACCAACACAAAACCCCCTCGAAATCTCCCACCTCAGGCTAGTCCGCACAACACAGCAACTAACATGACGACCTCCTCTTCACCACCTTCCACGGACTCGTGCGTTTCGGTGTGCTCACGTGACCGGATTCACCCCACCTACATTATCGTCACGCCATTCCGTCCAAATCACTGCATCGACGTATCAGCCTCCCCCGGTAAAGCAGTGCAATCTACTCACCCCTTCCAACGCTACCTGGCCTCGCACGATCACCTGTTCTGGGCCACACCCGAGCTATGGCTCACCTCCCACTGCACGCCACCGCCTCGCTCCTGGTTCATGCAGCGATGCCGCAGGTCCCTACCTGCCAAGTTCAGTGGTCACTCCATGCGTGCAGGAGGCGCCACCACCCTTGCAGTACAAGGCACCTCGCACTACTTAATTCAAGCAACCGGCTGATGGTCGTCTGATGAGTGGCAAAGTACGTCCGCAAACATCCCTTCCTGCAATAAGTGCTGTTGCATGCCTCACCACAAGAAATCGCGCAGGCACCACCGCGTTCAAGTGGAACTGTGTTTGTAGGCACACTCAATGCACAGATTCTTCTCGCGTGTTGCGTATACAAGCCTTTTTGCTCTTCAATAGTCTCATGGTTCTTGCAAGCAAGCCATCTCTTTCTCACTTTCTTGTTTACACGCTCTCGGTGGGAGTCCGTACAGCTCATGAAGCACGTAGTTGAGCTTGCTACAGCTACACTACGGTTCCATGTACAACGTGTAAAAAATATCATAAGACTCCCTTGACGATGACGCAGTCCAAGGGAGTCGTTATTCGCTACACGAGGCCTGACCACAGCGACGCAGCAATGCAATCATAAGCCCCAAGCGACTATCCAGACAACGTGGCTGTTTTCTTTTGATCCCTGCAGTGGCCGGAGCTGCTTAGCAACGATTCTCAGCACTTGGCCGACCGCGCGTTGGGACGCGTCAACACTCCCCAGTCCAGGCGTGATTGGAGAACGCAAGGTCTATAAGAACGTACTCAGATTCGTTCTTCCTCATCACGAAACAGAACGGCTATTCAACTATTACTCCCAGAAGGGTGACTTCAAGTTCAAGGGTCAGTCGTCCCATTCATCTCTCGCATCATCTCTCATTCGTTCTTGTCCATCCAGCTACCGTTATGTCGCATGAGCACTCATCTCGGTCGTATGGGTCATCGTCTCTCGACACTTGCCTGGCCAAAATAAGTAATGTAAACTGATGGATGCGTGCGGATCATCCGTTCAAGCCATGTCCATAGCGTTCAACGATCCCATCAGTCGACCGGCGCGTGTTTGTCACCCTATGAACAAATACTGTTACTGACACCTACATCGCGGCGCGGTCAACGCCACTTCACCTTTTGATAATCATTCACCAAGGGCTAGCACTCACGTTCTGTCAGGAGAATGTCCAGATACGCTCCATCTTGTAGCCACAATGCTGATCCAAATGAAACACATACCAAGGCGGGAGAACTTTCCGAGAATGCCACCAAACCAGTTTCGTTGCAAGTATACAATGCGTGAGCACCATACAACACATTCGGGTGCACGTCGCGCATGGAAAATGGCGTACCTTTGTTGCCCGTGCTGTAACTGACGGGGTCACCAGAACTCGACACACGTCACACTATCTCCTTGGTGATGGATCAACAAGTCGATTCTTGCGGGCGTTGAGAGGGAGGGCAGGCATGGACGAGTGCAACGCCACCCTCCTCGTTGACCCGGTGCCGATTTTTGTATGTATAGATTCGGTTTCCCATACGTTTAGGCAAATTGAGCATCATGGACCCCTATCTGTGCCGTTGCTAGGGATAAAGGCTTTCGACGATCCCGACGATGCGCAGGTCAGTCTGAGTCACCTTTTCACCTTTTGCGTCACTTTCTGATAGACAATACACACACACAGGTTTTTACACCGTCTTTGTTTAGTGTCCCCCTGGTCTTCGCCACGAGCTTCGCAACAGGACAGCTTCGGGTGACGGCGCAGCCCCGAACGTCTTACATACATAAATGTGCGTTAGCATATTTCCACGCGCAACAAGCAAGCATGTCTAAGTGATAAATCTGTCTTCAACTCCCGAACAGCGCTGCCCGAAGTCTACCGATAAACTCCCAGATTCCACCCAAGCCCATTAAATCACCCGGTATATCTTTCATGTCATAGAAAAGCCTGCCAAACACTCCGTGATCACTGTGCGAATCGAGCTTCTCCTTCGCTTGTTCAATCTTAGTAATCCCTACCTCATACGTGGCCTTCTTCTTCTGAGTATCGTCAGCTGTTTGCTTTAATTCGAGTTCTTCGGCTCTAGCCTCCTGGATCCTCTTGTCGACCAATTGCTGCTTGAGGGTGTCGTTCTCTTCCCTAGCCTTTCTGTGTTCCTCCTCCAACTCCTTGCGTGCTTCCTCGGCCGCTTTCACCCGGTCCACGAGTCGCTTTCCCTCTTCTTCTGTCTGCTCCCGGAGGCGCTTCAGTTCCGCAGATTGCTCTGCAGTCCACTTTCGTAGCGCCTCTAGTTGCTGTTGCCCGACTGCCAGATCTTGACGAGCTTGATCGAGGGTCCTCGCCAACCTCTCCCTATCTTCCTCGGCTCGCATCATCTTCTGCTCGACTACTCTGCGATCCTCATCTAACTCGGCCCGTAAAGCAAGGTTATTTTCCTTGGCCGCCCACTCCATCTCTCTCTTCAATTTCACCAGCTCTTTCTCGTGCCGCCTCTGCATTTCCCGCATTTCTGCAGTGAGGACCCTGCCAGCGGCCGTATCCCCTAGGGTCATGCCAGCCTCCAGCTCGCTCTGAATCTGCATCGTGACGACTCCAAGTGGGATGAGCTCCGCCATGATCGCTCGCGCGGACGCTACGGTATTCGAATGGCGACGCATACCAGCTTGCGCATCGAGGAGTGCCTTGAACGCCCCGTCCCGCAGCGCCTGCTCCCGCATATCGCCTTCTTCTTGGCTAACGCGACTCCAGTTTGTGGTGATGATGCGTACATTTTTCAGGTTAGGTTCACCGCAGAGGGAGTGAAACATGCGGAGATTCGTGCGCGAAACGCCGCCGACACGGCAATCGGATATGCGGTGCATGTAGAGGATCCCGTTGAGATTCCGTCGTTGGCTGCCAATCCAGGGAGAGTATAAACAAGGTGATGCTAACGGAGGGAACAGTCGAACACACGCACCCGTTCTCGGGCTCTAAGAAACGTACGATTTTCTCGAGAATGTCCGTGTCTGTGACGCCCTCGTGAGAGTCGTCGAAACCGGGCGTGTCGATGAGCATCACGGAACGACCGGTCTTTTCATCCACGTAATGTGCCGTCTGGATATTGGACGTTTCGGACTCGGGAGCGTGGCCGACATGAATGCGCGCGTCATTGGTGACAAGTTGGATGAACTGTGTTTCCGCCGTGTCAGCTTGCGTCCGCGACGGGGTTGCCGAATGCTTACCGTCGACTTTCCTAGCACGGATATTTGGGACGGGACAGCATACGCAATGTGACCAAAGTGAACGTACCGGTGCCCGTGGCGCCCATGATACTGTGGGTTCAGTTCAGCTCATCTCGTACCACCTCGACAAAACACACACATACGCGACCATGACATCTGGCGTGGTCTCAGTTGCTGTCTTCATACATAGTTTCGGGATAGAACTTGGGTCACCTAGCAAACGGTCGTGGAATTGGACATCATGGTAAACGCACTTGCTTACCAGGTTGAAGCACATTCGCACCACTGTGGCTCCGCATCAGATCAAGAGGTCATGCAAGTTGTACAGGGATACATACAGAACGGCTGGCATCGTATCGGAGGCGAAGTCTTTATTTCCTAAGCTCATGGTATACAAGTTAGTGGGAGAAACCGTCAAGTGCAACGGGTGGCTTGTACTGAATGCTGGATGCAACGGTCGTCCACTCGGCACTCTTTTAAATCATCACCACAGCACCCTGTGAAATGGTATGGTCTGATTTCATTCTGGAAGCAGGGTTGCTGTTGGCAGCATGGTGCAAACTTGAAGGTGCCAAGAGAAATTCTATATGAAACCCTTGTCCACGATGCTGCCGGTGATTACTGCGGGACTCCATGACGCCTCTGATTATCACAACCAAGGTTCTTGCCTGGAACATGTCACATGAGCGCTAGACAACATGCTGCAGCCTGCAGCTCCGAAGAACTTGTGACGCCTCTTCTCCAATTCCTATGTGAATACGAGGAACTTATCGATAAGCACTTCAGCCTTGTTTCTTGCCTCACACCATGTGGAAACAATACATACGGGCATAATTTGAAGATGGGGTATTGGTGTGAACTTGGGTACAGATGATTACTCACGGCACCCTTTTCCAATCATGCGCTTCGCCACCAGCAGCTGGCAATCGACCCAACGCTGTGATGGAATGCAGCCCTGGCAACGTTCTAGATGGTGACTAAGCATTAGCTTGGACACGCAAGCAAGTAGCAAGTATGTCTAAATGGTCATAGTAGTTCCGTCTTTAATCGCCTTCCAAATCACCACAGCAGACGTTCCCACAAGCCCACCGACGAACCCAGCCGACTCCATTAATTCACCCATCACCTCGCGCATGTCATGGAAAAGCCTGCGAAACACTCCGCGTTTAGCGTGTTCCTTGAGCTTCTCCCTTGCTTGCTCAATCCTGGCAATCTCTGCCTCATACTCGGCCTGCCTCCGATGAGCCTCGTCGACCGTTCGCTTCAATTCGAGCTCTTTGGCTCTCGCCTCCCGGATCTTCTCCTCTAGTTCTGTGGTCAACCGCTGCTTGAGAATGTAGTTCTCTTCCCTGGCCTTTTGCTGTTCCTCTTCCAAGTTATTGCGTTCCTCTCCCGCCGCTTCCATCTGGTCTGCGAGCCGCTTTCTCTCTTCTTCTGTCTGGTCGCGGAGGTCCTTCAGTGCCGCAGATTTCTCCCCAGTCCACCTTTGTAGCACCTCCAGCTTCTCTCGGTCGACGGCCAGATCTTGATGAGCTTGGTTGAGGGTCCGCGCCAATCTCTCCTTGTCCTCCTTGGCACGCATCATCTTTTGCTCGAGCACTCTGCGCTCCCCATCCAACTCGGCTCGTAAAGCAAGACCGTTCACCTCGGCTGCCCTCTCCATCTCTCTCTTCAATCTCGCCAGCTCTTCCTCGTGCCGCCTCTGTATTGCATGCATCTCTCCAGTGAGGACCTTGCCAGCGGCCGTATCCCCTAGGGTCATGCCGGCCTCCAGCTCGCTCTGTATCTGCATCGTGACGGCCTCGAGCGGGATGAGCTCCGACATGATCGCTCGCGCGGACGCTACGGTATTTAAATGGCGACGCATCCCGGCTTGCCCGTCGAGGAGTGCCTTGAACGCCCCATTCCGTAGCGCCAGCTCCCGCATGTCGCCCTCCTCTTCACTGACGCGGCCCCAGTTCGTGGTGACGATATGCACGTTTTTAAGGTTGGCGTCGCCGCAGAGCGAGTGGAACATGCGGAGATTCTTGCGTGACACGCCGCCGACGCGGCAATCGGATATGCGGTGCATATAGAGGATCCCATTGAGATTCCGTCGCTGGCTGTCAATACATGGTGACGCTAATGGAAGGAAACAGATCGAACATACGCACCCGTTCTCAGGTTCTAAGAAGCGCACGATTTTCTCGAGAATGTCCGTGTCGGTGACGCCCTCGCGGGAGTCGTCGAAACCAGGCGTGTCAATGAGCATCACGGAGAGGCCAGTTTTTTCATCTAAATAACGCGCCGTCTGGATGTTGGATGTTTTGGATTCAGGATCGTGGCCGATGTGAATGCGCGGGTCATTAGTGACAAGTTGGATAAACTGCGTGGATTCGCTGTCAGCAACGCGTCCAGATGGGTGTCGAGCGCTTACCGTCGACTTTCCTAGCACCGATAATTGGGACGGGACAGTACACACAATGTGATCAAGGTGAACGTACCGGTGCCTGTGGCGCCCATGACACTGTTGTTCAGATCAGCTCGTTTCGTACCATCTCGACAATGTGCACATACGCGACCATGACATCTGGCGTGGTCTCGTCGGTTACTGTCCTCATACATTGCAGTTTTGGCATAGAACTTGAGTCACCTAGCAAACGGTCGCGGAGTTAGACATCATGGTAAAAATACTCACTTACCAGGTCGAAGCACGTTCACGTCACTGGCTCCGCATCAGATCAAGAGGTCATGTTGTACAAGAATACGTACGGGACGGGAGGCATCATATCGGAGGCGGCATCTTGATTGGCCAACATCATCGTCGCTGGCAATGTACAAATTGTGACGACGGATATTTGAAGTCGAATGGCGAGTCGTCCACTGGGGACACTTTTATACCACGGCACCGCGGTTTGATTTCATTCTGGAAGCAGGGTTGCAGTTGGCAGCGTGGCGCAAGGAAGTGCTAAGAGGAATTTTCTATCTGAAACCCTTGTCCACGATGTAGACTCGAGCCCTGACCAAAAGGACACGTCACATGAGCGCTAGCAACATGCTGCAGCTTGCAACTCCGAAGAAATTCCTATGTGAACATAAGGAGCTTCATGCACTTTATTGATAAGTGCCACACCTTTGTTTCTCGAAACAACATGGGTGCTGTTTGAAGGTTCAGACGCCGATTATTATGAGTGACTTGTGGCGTCTCTTTGATGATGTGCTTCAAGTCGGACGGGGATGCTCGATGCTTTTCCCATGAGGCAGTCTATGTGATTTTCACAGCCCAAGTTTTCCTCAGAACATTACGATGTCTGATGTCACATAAGCATTAATAGACAGCACACCACGCAGTTCAGGTTTCCATCATGGCGTCTTTGAATATGAGGAACCTATCACTGTGATGCACCATATCGAAACGACATGGGCGCGGATTTGAAGGTGGAATATTGGTGTGAAGGGATGGTTACTCACAAGGCCCTTTCCAGTGTGCCTCGCCGCAATCGTCCCAACATCGTGATGGAAGTCGTGCCATCCGCCATGTGCACATCGACCATCCACTGTTCCAGAAAAGGCAATAATCAATTCTCGTGATCTCATTTTTACATATCAGGCCGCTGTGAGCCTGTGTCCCATCTTGGTACGATGGAAGTAAATAGCCCAGATGATTCTGCTGCCAGTGTGACCGTTGAGTACGTATGTATTGCATAGCCCGCGTCTGAAACTCATGTGCAATTGCAGACTGCTGGTAAATTTGCCTTGAGTACGGCGTGCGTAGTCGCACCGATGCTGTGGCTTAGTCAGCTTCGTACAACGTTGAGCCGGTCTTTTTTTGCTACGGCAGCGTCCATGTTTCTATCGAGTATGCATTAACATTTTGCTAGTGACCAACTGACGGAACGCAACGGTCATTGGTCACGACATTTTTCCAGTGCACCTCACCGCCAGCGCGTGGCAATCGACCATAATGGAATCTTGTACCGCAACAAGGTCGTGTTCGCCGTAGTTACTGACCATCCATGCACAGCAGGACAAAAGGCCCCGATCGATGCTCGTTTGCGAGGTGCGCTTTCACCCGCCTTTTTAGTTTTATATTTCAAGCCCCTGGCTCACACTAGTTTAATTACTTCTCACATGTCATCGGATACGATGGAAGCCCAAGCTTGCCAAGGTGATTCTGTCGTGACCATCGAGTACGTATGCGTTCAAGTTGCATAGCCCGCGTCTCACAGTCATGCAATTACAGCGTCACAGATGCCGGTACGTGTCTTGATTGCACCGCCCATGGTGTCTGAACTCAATCTTCTCTTCTACGTATTAGAGAAGCAACCTATTTCTCTCGCACTGCCGTGCGAGAGGAGAGCGGACATCATGGTTGCGTATGTGTCCTTCTCGACGTATGAAAGGGTCTTTGAATCTGATGTGGATCATCCACAGCGTTATGGGTGCAACAGGCACTGGTACGTTCGCGTTTTCATATTACTCATGCCTGTCCGGACTCAACTCGGCCGTCCTGTGTGCTAGGAAAATCGACGGTGAGCATGCAAGAATTGTTTCTCCATCCAAGCTGACGTCACACGCATGGAGTTCATCCGTCTTCTGACCAACGACACTCGCATTCGCGTCGGCCACACTCCCGAGTCCGAAACCTTCGATATCCGGACAGCGTGTTATGTGGACGAAAGGACTGGTCTCTCCGTGATGCTCATCGACACGCCTGGTTTCGACGACTCCCGCGAGGGCGTCACTGACACTGACATTCTTCACAAAATCATGCGTTTCCTAGAGCCCGAGAATGAGTGAGTTTGTTCGACTGTTCCGCACTGTCGCGCGACATTGACGACTTTCAATTGGGTTGACATCGGCAGCGAACGACGAAAGCTCAACGGGATCCTCTACATGCACCGCATATCCGATCCCCGCGTCGGCGGCGTGTCGCGCAAGAATCTCCGCATGTTCCACTCGCTCTGTGGCGACGCCAACCTGAAGAACGTGCTCATCGTCACCACGAACTGGAGCCGTGTCGGCCAAGAAGAGGGCGACAAGCGGGAGCAGGCGCTGCGGATCGGAGCGTTCAAGGCATTCCTCGACGCGCAGGCTGGCATGCGTCGTCATTTGAATACCGTAGCGTCCGCGCGAGCGATCATGGCGGAGCTCATCCCGCTCGAGGCCGTCGTGATGCAGCTACAGCTCGAGCTCGAGGCTGGTAAGACGCTGGGGGATACGTCTGCCGGGGCAGTCCTCACTGCAGAGATGCGGGCGATGCGG
>JBBPTB010000725.1:0-15000 GCA_038093875.1 Boletus tylopilopsis
ATGGCCCCCGTCGTCAAGCCCTGAGTGGTGCAGTGTCAGGAGCGTTATGTAAATGCATTGCCACTATCATACGTTCCGTTCCGTTCCTTGAACATGAACTCATGGCTGTATTCTTTCCTTACAATGGTAGTATGAATTGTGCGAGTAGTCCAGAGCACATAAATCTACAGATCCAACTCATCCGAACCACAGTCGCAAGTTTCAGGTGCCGAGTCCCTCATTTCAATGGGCTCAGCCCTCGTTCAAACCTGAGCTTGCACCCTATGAACTACTTTGATATGGCCCGCATTGTCGGCATCCACATCGCCCTCCTCTTTGGGACCATGATTGCTATCCATGGATACCATCGCGAAGCCTGTCACATCCAGACCGCTGGACCGCGAATTCATACCAAAGCCGGTATCGACATGAGCGCGACCGCGTCGGATATCATGATCGTACAGCTCGCGTATGTTGATGATGAATCGTGGGATGAGAGGATAAAACACAATGCATGTGAATGTAATCTGGATGAATTTCGCAGCGTCGTCTGCCATGCATGCGTGGTAGAGCAGATAAATGATTTGGTTGAGCATGTTCCTAAGATAATGAGAATAGGCTCCATTGTCAGTACATGTATGTAGATAAGTGATTCACAAAATAATGTGCAATGTCAGTAGGGTGATGGGGACATACACGAAGAAATAAAGGATCCCGTCCTTCAATAGTAGTTGCATGTACTTGTTGAGTTGCCACACTTTCGTAGCTTTGTACATCTCGACTGATTGCCTCAGGGTTTGGGCAATGGTGAGAATCAAAAGCATGGTAGCGAGCATCAATCGCGGGATCGTTGGCAGCACGCCGATCACCAGTGGAACGGCAATCAATCGCTTGCAAAATGACAAATTGGAAAGTCGAACGATGGTCACTGAGAAATTGGTGAGTTTGGTACTGCTGACGATCGTCTCGATAGATCCATCTAGTTACCTGGGAAGGGGCTATGAAGATTGCTGTAGACTGCATCAAAACCGACAGTAGTGATGATTTGCACCACATAAATGGACAGAAGAATCCACAGAATCGTCCTGGATCGATTCCACATTGCATGAACACGCATGATCATCACCACTGTGATCAAATCAACGACTTGGAAACGCAAGGCATGGGTCAAAGGGGGAGGTGACGCACAATCCGTAGTAAGAAGGAACACAGTGTACTTCCAAAGAGATGCCAGATATATCACTCTACCTTGCACATATGCGGTCTCAGTAGATCATGAATATCAGTAGTTCTATCTACTTACAACTGTTTCATGGTTAGAAATCAGTGATTATTTGAAATTTAAGTTACGCACGCCTGTCAAAACCTCATCATCAGTGATAAACCAAGTTCAAACAAGAATAGATGTACCTCTAGAGGACCGGGAACAAAGGAACTGCCCTCTGTAAACACGCAGATTGAGTCGATGAATTATGTGTAAGCCTTGCACTTACGGAATGCTTCGGTCCTTGCGAACGTCTCAAGGTTAACCATGTTAAAACTAGAGCCAACCGATGGACCCACACAACCCAGAAAAGACCGATGTAACGGACCTTTTAGAATAGTCAGTACAGGAAACACGCTCATACTGGGTCAAAAGAATTGGACGCACGACTACGAACATTGTAGAGACCCAGGTCCAGGGTCTGTGCTGTAACATTGTCAAGGACGTCGTATATGAGGATTTATGGAAAACCACTTGCCCAAACATATTCCACCTTTCTAGCTAGTCAGTCGTGAAGCGGACACGGAGAGAAGGTTTGAGATACCTCTTGTGAGAAGGTCAGGACTGGTTCCAGTCATCATGAACAAGGGAGTATTGCATGCAAACGTGTCACCCACTGTAATCATACGCGACGGCACTGATGATGGCGACTGGATTGGTAGATTAGATGGACGATGAACATAACTGGATACGAACGCACGGGCTAAATAGTTGTTTAGAATAACAAGTCCTAAAGCGGACTGCAAGTCAGTGGACATGGGAATGATGGGATACGAGGGGGACGGTGATGACTTTGACAATGACCAACGGCTGAGCTGGTCTTCAGGGTATTTATCACCCACTCTCTGCCATGAATGTCTGTTCGCAATTCACTTTAGAGTTCTGACAACCCTGGACTGAGTCATGTCATGTAGTCATTTATGTAGATAACCAATGCTCTGGGTGTAAAGAAAACTCAAACTTTAAGCGCATCAATTCATTGCTACAGTCACGTACTCACGGTGAGGGACAGGTCCGAGTCCAGGTGCCCTTTGAACAGGCCCGACGATCATCCCCATCACTTCTCCACATCAGACCCACCCTACCATCAGATTGTGGTCTCGCTAATTAAGTCCTCGCTCACCTCTGACCACACTCGCGTTGCCAGGGGAGGAACTTGCACGTGCAATGCCTTTGAAGCGCGCTGTTGATATCGTCCCCTCAGAACTTTCACTGGGACTGTCGTTGTAACCAGGGCCACAATTTGCTGGAGCCTCTGCGTTGGCGCAGCTTCAATGGGGCCAGCTCGAACGAGATCAGTAACACGTCAACTAACAACTTGGCACCGGGTCGGCGCTACAGGCAAGATGAAATTTACCTGCCCCGACATCGATAGGTATCATAGTATTAGTCGATCGTCCGCTTCTGCTCGACAACTCAACTTACATCAAAATTTCTTCGTCGTGTCTGACATCTCAGTTTCTTTCTCCCATCTCTACCCCGGCAGCTAACTCCCCTATCTGATCCTGCACATGAACAACACCAAACATCATGTCTGTACTGACCTTGATTTGGTCTGTAAGAGGCTGGAATTTGAAGACGTTGAGGGTGGGTTACGTGGCCAGGATGGCAAGATGGCATCATCGCACTCTCATTCATGACGGACAGCTGACTCTGACCATCGTGGTTCGCCCTCGTGCTCGCATCCATAGCGGGAAATGGAACGAACCGGTAATGTTCAACGTTCAAACCGTCGCATTGGACGTACGGAGTCGGAGTTAGGGCGAACACCGGTTTGACATTCCGACAAAGATTCTCAAAGTCATTTCTGGACATCGGAGATTGATGACGCTTCGAGTTGTTCCACTGAACATGAATAGTTCCGATTCAAAGTTGACAACGAGGGGGAATGAATCTCCCCTTCTACCGCCAAGCACTGACCTCCCAATGAACCAGAGTCACCGTGAGCGAACTGACCGAAGTGTTCCTATTCTTGATCTATGTCACTATAGGAATTGGGTTTTCCACCCAGTCACGCAAGGCCACTGCCTGCCTGTTAGTCCCCGAACGTCGCCAATCTATTGTTGGTTCATCCTCATTTCTCTCGTGACCGATGGATGATTGGCCGTTTGAATTCGGCCCCATCGTGCCTCCTCCCGAATTCTAGTTCTTCTTCATACCATCTTGTGTCTAGGAACGGTATTCCAGGATAGCGTGCCTGCTTGGCAGTGTTGAAATGTTGATGTTGCGTGCTGATCGGCATTGCGAATCCCAGACCTCATTCTTAACGATCATCAACCTCTACATTCATCCCTACAAACTTCCCTCAGATGGACCCTGCCCTAAGCAAGAGTGCATACTCGAGATAACTCATGTCAGTGGCCCTAGTGTTGCAGCTGGCCAGGAAATGGACCTGCATCACTGAGCAGCCAATGTAAGCTCATTCTCAGTTGAAGCGTTGACTTGGTACACGTAGATTTTCATTGGCCCTCAGTAAGCCCTACCAAATGCGAATAATGCAGGTCAGAATCTCTGTTTTCATTCGCCACCAACAGAACGGGTAATTTGATGATGGGTTCCTTTGCTTTTCTTAATAGGAAGGACACATCCGGTGCATCCGTGCTTTCGGTGGGGATCTGGAAGACTTATGTAGATGTGCATCTCACGGTTGTTCGGAGTCGTATACCCTGGGCATGAGGACGTAAAATCAGCTCAGCCTCCCATCCTGTTTCCCGCCGACTCAGTTTTCTCGCCCATCTTCACCGAACTTCCACAGTGATCAGAATGTTACCGACCTTCGTTCATACTGGGCTTTCTGAACAAGGTCTGTCCGTCTCCAGACATGTCCTCACACCATCCTCTAAATGCTTGAGCTATATAGTTGCTGCGTGTCCTTGGACCTTCTGTCTGTTTTTTTCCGTTGGGATACTGACCACGGCACGTTTCTTGCTCAAGACATCACTTGTCCTCGCTCAGACATTCGTAATCCCTGGTAAAAATGTACGTCTTGGCGTTGAATATGGGTACATAAGTCTCACTGCTGTTTGTCTCGCACTTAGCTCAAGGAATTTGGTGCAACGGACGGTGCTTGGGCAGGTACGTACCAGCCCAGAACGAGCCTCGCTTACTGGAACCCAACTCTCCCCAGTGGTCACCGGCGCATCCGACGGCATCGGCAGGGAATTCGCCATCCAGTTGGCCGACGCTGGTTTCAGCATTTTGCTCGTCGCTCGCAATGAGGCAGCCTTGACTTCTGTCGCAGCCGAGATTGGTGTGTCTCGTTTTTCGTTGCTCACAATCGTTGCTCACTATTTATTTTCAGAGAGAAAGACTGCTGGAAAAGTTGAAACTCGAATCCAGTTGATTGACTTCGCCAAAAGCGACCCAACCGCGCTCAATGCACTGAAATCTGTTCTCCGTAGTTTAGACATTGGCATCCTTGGTGACGGATTTCTTTTCTCTCATTCCACGCGCACGACTGATGAAGATATTGATCAATTATAGTGAACAATGTTGGAAAAGCATATGCGATGCCGACATACTTCATTGAGACAACGGAACAAGAGAATGTGGATATCGTGACAATCAATATCGCTGCTGCCGTATGTGTCACGCATGCCGTGCTTCCTGGTATGATCGGGCGGTTTGTCTTTCCCCTATTGTACATCCGATGATACTGACAAGGAACTCGATGGAAGAAAACGTGGTTTGATTCTGAATGTCGGATCTTTTGTGGGCCAGGTTCCGTGCTCTATGCTTTCCACTTATTCAGGTACCAAAGCGTTCCTATCCACCTTCACAAGCGCGCTCGCAGAGGAGATCCGTCCACACAACATCATCATCCAAGATCTGAATACATGGTTTGTCGTGCGTCTTGTCTCTTCACCATTTATTACAAGCTGCATACTTACGCGATCATAGATCTCGAAAATGTCCGGGATCATGCAATCATCTACGCTGGTACCTACGGCCTCAGCCTACGTTTGCTCCGTGTTGAATAAAGTCGGTCTTTCGTGTGGCGCGGCGTTGAGCGACCGACCTGATACCCTCACGCCCTTCTGGGGTCATGCCCTGTTCGACTACATCATCCATGCCGTTGGATCAAAGGCATTCTGGATCTTGTCTTTCCACACAATCATGAAAAACCATCGGCGAATGTTACAGGAAATGGAGCGGGAAGCGAAGCAGCAGTAGAGGGTCTGAATCGGGAGATGCCTTTGTCGTGCGTCCGTTTGGAATCGCGTGATTACGTTACTCGAATGCTGTTCGATTTCGTTGTCGTCGTTGATGTATATCTCTGCTTTTGAATGTTGAATATTCGATCTGTTCCTTTCCTTTTGACCCGGCCTTTATCGATACGACAGTTGGTGATTAGCCGTCATAAGATCGTTGGGACGTGCCAGTCGGCGGACACCAAAGAAGCAATCAATGTGTTGTATTAAGCAATGCGCGGAGAAGGATAATAGATATCGTATATGCGTTACTCGACTTACGCATTTGGGGTCGGACTGCCGGCATGATGAAGCAAGAGCTCGGTATCGGTCTGAGTCGTGAACTGGGCGTTCGCCACACGACAAGGAATAGATTTTCGATCTCTAAATCGAACGAGTTTGGTTCCTGAACTAGTTTCGTTGGGACGAAGTTGACCAGACACCTCCCGAGTATATTATCGAGCCGTCGGAAAGGCCGTCTAGTGCTGTCTAGTTACTTTTTCTATCAGAGAAGAGTGCACGTATGCATCGGATCGAGCGGGGAACGCACGGGACGGAGGTGACGTTTGCCGATCAAGTTGGATCAATCAAACCTGCTCCGAGTCTCGATGAGTTATGTAAGACGGAGCGCCGAAAGCATACGTTCTTTTCGGCCTGTACAGTGTCCGAGTCCGCTCGTCCATCAGCGATACAGACAAGTAATAACGAACTAGCAGCGTCATGCGGAAAACGCCTGTCTGCTGCGGTCCGGACCAAGTCAAAGTCCATACCCGCACTGTGACGTCGCTGCCGCCCGAATCTTCGCGGTAGATTGTCATATGCACCATGCGTGGCGACCCCGAACAATGAACGACGAACAAGTACTAGCAGAGTTAGACCGCGAAGAGGCAGTTGCAGGTATCAGAAACGTGGGCCCGGGCTTGACATGGTACATCTCGTTCATCACAGCTTTGTGTGTTCGAGAATCACTCAGAGGCTTTCTGTGAGGCTCTGGAAGAAGAGTGTCCACAAGTATGCAAAAATATTAAAAGCGTGCATGTCGAGCTACAACATAAGACCAAACATCAGACCTCAACATCTACCCACAACGAATTCAAAATTCATGTACAACCCGATTTGAAAACCACGTTATATACGCGGTCTTGGGGAGGACGATAGGCACCTTGAGCTGTCCGTGGTTCATACTGCCCTCGTCGAGCTTCAGTTGTAGATAGTCGCCAAATGTCCCAGGTTGTAGGAGCCGGATGGTAGGTGTGCCAAATATACCGCGCGAAAAGGCCAAAGCCATGGCACTATTCGAGCGTAGCAGCTCCTCGAGTAAACGTGCAGGTGCGGTCGCGAGATCGGAACCTGGTAGTAACCATCCGATACAAAACATGTTCCACACGAGTGACAGACTACATACCATGGTCCCCGGCGAGCTCGACGAAGAATGCGATTGTGGCGGGTAGGTTTCGATCATCAACCGCCGAAGTCCAGTTGACGACTTTGACTGGCATGTTCAAAACCACCGAAAACACCGCCTCCTTTAGCTCCTTTTCTGAAACCATGATGTTTGGGAACCGCATTACCACGCTGTTCAGAAACTGGGTCAGCAAACACACGTGGGTTGACTGTCAGGAGCGCTCACTTGCGGCGTTCAATAAATCGGATGATAGGAATCCCGTCCGTTGGATCGAACCCTGAAATCTCAACCAAGTCTCCGAGTCGGTATCGCCATAGACCGTCTTGGGTCGTCAGCACAGGTTCGTACCGCTTTCCCACCTCAACCTCCCACTACGACTAATTAGAAAAGAACCTGATCTCAAGAAGGGTATCCACCAGTTGTGCAAGGGCTCCGATTGAGTCACCCTTGTAGATATCCAATAGCTCGATTATGTCATTGTCAGATGTCTTGAAGTAATCCAACTCGAGTGGATTGTAAGGCAACCCAATCCAGCATTCCGAGCTCCCATAGCCATGAGTATGTATGTCTATGTCGGGGCCAAGGAACCATCGGGCCTAAATAAGGGTCCAGTGAGGAGATATAGAGGCGATGATGGAAACCAACGCACCAATGGTAGAGATGATGCGAAGGATCCACTGCAAATAGCGTCGACAGAACAGAAGTTTGGCCAAACGTGACTACACCATCCCGGTCGAGAAGATGGAATACCGATGCGATGCAGCTCTGCCGCACGTCTGGGATCCGCACTAATATTTGCCTTGTTATACTTTAGACTCTAACATGCATTATCGCTGATGAAACTGACCTCCAAATGATGCCGGACGGCGGCTAATCCGTCTAGATCTGGGATGGTACCATTTGCAATGCAGTCTACCAGCATGTCAAACTCCGCGTCGATATGGCGAATCAGGTCCACAAATGTGTTGATGAACGCCATGTCCATGTTCTCGAGGGACTTGCTGCCCAATGCAAAGAGAGCTTGTATGAGCAGGAAAGACCGCCATTTCTTTATGAATAGAGCAGCAAACGGTGCCGTATGACCATGTACTGGGAATGTGATAAGTCAGCATCTACAGGGTCTATTTTGCGTCTTACCAAGATTTCCCATCTTTCCCTCATCTTTTTCAGGATCGAGAGCCAATCGCGTCCTCCCAAAGACAGCTGAACCAGTCGTTCGGTAAATTGTCGTTCCGGAATGATTGCCTTTATCTTCAACATCCATCCGATCAAATCCCATATAGAATACGTATACTGTAGTTCGTTTCCGGAGAGTATCAGATGTCTCCCGCGATCCGCATTCTAGAGATCTGATCTTTGAAAAGCGGTTGTAGTAGGGGAATATTTTCGCACTACCACCAGACGTCGAGCTGGACTCGACAAGACAGTCAGGTAGCCCAGGAGCAAATAGGTCGACTATATCATCCGTTTTACACGGTTTTGCTGAGAACCTTGCCAGTAACGATGTGTACGAGTCATAGGTCGTGAAACCCACGGTTTTCTGAAATATCTCGGAAAGGTCATCATCATCCATTTCGCCAACAAGGCCAGCTGTCGCATGACGAAAGTCGGAGAGCTCTTGGGTAGTCCGAGCAAACCGAGTATTGAAATTTTTCCTGGTTATCCTGGATCGAAGTTCATTTGTTCGTCGCCTCAGCTGCTCAGAGACAGCTGGGGGGCTAGAGAGAAGGAAATCTGGGAGAGGCATTGAGTAACTGACTGTGATGGATGAACATTCAACTGAACCTGCCTGGATCTTAAGTAGTCGGCCGGCATTCAATCAAGTATGTCCTGAAATGCGAAAGTAATGTTGGAGCTCCGGTTTTCTTTGAATGGCAATGGAGAGGGTTAGATGCCGGGAACATCACAGCCAATTTGATGAGGGTCCTTCACGGCCTATTCAGATAGCTGGGGGGGTTAAGACGTTCCAAGTTGCATCCCAAAGATACACAAGTAATCGCTCCAGGCACTTCCAGTTCCATTCAAAACCACAGCCAGCAACGGCTTGACTTTTGCAAACAGCCAACAGCGTCAAAGAGGCCGGAGCATGTAACAGTTATGACTGATTACCCTGCAAGTTGAACTTCATCACAAATCCTACTTGGCGGCTGTGCGTACAGCTACGCCTCTGGTTGATATGACGTAAATATCATCTGTTACACGCGGGTTTGAAACTTGATGACACGAGCGTAACAGAGCAATTATGATACTTACCAATTTGCAACTGCCTTTGCCCAACGTGGATGACATTGATCAACCCCTCCTCGTCAACGACAACCCGTTGGGTCAGAGTGAGAACCATGACATTGTCATGTGCATGTCCACAGTTCTGAAAGGGAAGGATGTCGGATACATCTCGCTCCCACAAAAGCTTCGCGACCAATTTCCACAAAGTTACAAGCAGCGGTCAAGCCTGTGACACCACACACATACTTTGTGGTACCTGCAATCCTGTACAATAAGTACGTTGCCACGAAATAAGAAACAAAGGGTACGAGTTCAGAACTCCTGCTTGACCGAAAGCAACAAAATATTCGATCAGCTGCGGAGGTCACAGAATAATGGTCATACTGCGTAGTACGGATCCGTGTTGTCAGAGTAGGGGTGTGGGATGAGATGTAGCTAAACGCACAAAAAAATCCGCACTCACAAGCCGGACATGTACGACACGTGCAGTTCAAGTTGGACTGAGAAGTAAGATCAAATCAAAGAAGTCGATTTATTGAAGGTTCCTCACCGCTCTAGTACGACCACGAAATCGTTGTCTTCTGCACTTGAGCACGCCTCGGCCCCGTCTGAAGACATGCAGCGAACGTGTGAAATTGTGACTATTCGGGGACGATGTTGCTTTTGGCTCGTTCGCGACTTGGAACCTTGCTAACCTTTCAAAAATTCTTTGTATTGTGACACGCCCTGAACGTTGTGTTGGACTTAAACGTGACATAATGCCACGCAAAGACGCAGGTGGAGGTCCTATCTCTGCTCAAGCACAACAAGATCTTGTTTCCGAGGGCATCGAGAACTTTGAACTACCCAAGAGTATCGTCACCAAGATCGCAAAATCGGCAGTGAGCTCTCGGATACGCCAATGTCTTGACGGCGCTTACGGGTATTGCAGATACCAGACAGCGCCAAATTGCAAAAGGAGACAGTGCTATCTCTGGTCAAAGGGTCCACCGTGTTCATCAACTATCTGGGTGAGCGGGTTTTCTGTGATATCTCCAAGACATTCATGACTTCCGTTAGCCGCAACGTGAGTTTGTGCAACTGTTCAGAATGCACGGCGTTGACCGTGTCACCGTAGCGCACATGACGTCGCTCTCTCCAAGCAACACAAAAGCATCTCTGCCTCTGACGTGCTCAAAGCACTAGAAATGATAGAATTCGGGGATTTGGTTGATCCATTGCAAAATGAGCTTCAAAGTGATTTACCCTTCCCGCTTGGCATTGGGCTCTCCCAACTTCCGAATAGTTTACAGGGACAACGCGAAGGGGGACAAGAACCGGAAGAGTGTCGTTGATCGCAATAGCAGTTTGAGCAAAGGGAAAGGGAAGGAGGGTGAAAGTATATCATCAGCTTCGCGATCAAAAGGGAAAGCCAAGGAGGCTTTACCATCCCCATTTACCACCGTGCCTCGGCCAGCTGTCCCATCCTCAGCATCCCACACTACCGAAGATGTCAACATGGGTGCCCCGACTGGTGAAGGTGAGGAAGTGGGTGAAGGTGGAGGCGAAGGTGGAGGCGAAGGCGAAGGTGGCGGGGAATACGACTCGGAAATCGAGGTCGATGATGCAGCCGAGGACGACGAAACTGAGGAAGAAGAACTGATGGACGTCGTGCCCGACGAGTCGGAAGAATTACGGAAGGAGGCAGCGGGACTGGAAGGTGACCCGGGAGAGGACTGAAAGCGAGTCTCGGTTTTACCTCGATCATTTTGTGCACATTCATACGCCCATGAACTTCCAGGGTTTCTGCATTTATCTGTCATCATAGACATCAACATCAGTCGATATGTTTGTGACGCATATTCCTTGGACCTCAAAAGACCGGATGAGAATATTTTCCCTCTTACTCGCTGCTTCACTAATAGTATTTATTGCGAGGTTCAATTTCCAAGCCGGGTGATTCATTTGTGCGCTATCGAAGAAGGCGGATGTCGTGGTAACCAAATCGATGATGTCTGGAGCACGCAATGTGTAAATCAAGCTATACATTGCTAAAGTAGTCGCGGGAGTCAAGATGCGCTCGTAGATATTTCTGAGCGTCAAGTGAACCGCGAAAAACGATATCCCTTGCGCTTTCCCGCTTCACGGTTCGGGAGTGGTCACTTTGAACTTGATCACCCTTCCATGAATGGGGAACCTTGAAGCTTGAACAAAAACAGGTACAGTTTCATTCAGTGTCAACGTCGGATTGAAGAATCATTGGCCCCGTTTACACCGAGCTCTTTTTTAAACGACTAAGAGAGCAGTAAACAGGCAAACTTGAACCACACCTAGCGTGAAACCCGACAGCGGAAGGGCGACGCCACAGACTCTAGACCCTGTTTTTTAGAGTCCGTATGACGACATGCCGATTCTCTTGCAGGCTAAGCGATTTTATGCATAGCACCGTGACAAAGGCACTCCACCAAAGCACTTGGTCGAAGAACAGTTCATGAATGACTCGCTCCTCGCTCTATCGATGTGCAAATTGCTGTTATCTTGACAGAAAATGGGTTGGTCGAAAAATTACTGTTTCCGAATGATACGCACGAACAATGTCGTGACTTCTCCACCACGTTGCCGAATCAGTGGCACCCAGTCAGCCGGCAAGTTTACGACAAGGAGTTGACTTGTGGCGAGAGGATACTCGCGAGGTGGGAGTGTCAGTGTGACCTTTGACTGCGTAACTGACTTGTTGAGAGATGCGGAACTTCATGCTGACGATTCACGAGTTCTCTAGTGTCTGAATCTTACACACATACAACAATTTATCCATAGAGGTCAAGCCAGGCCCATCATCAAATATAACTCGGCTAGAAGCTATACATATGTCCTGCCGACTATCATTGATATGTAAGTATCCCCTCCCGCTGTTTCGTGTCTTTTTTCTTGCCGCTGTGGAGACATGCTCCTTCATGTTGGCGTGACTGCGGCTCTCGCTGCCCTTTCCTTTCTCGGTTCCGAGTCAGTCCAGGCCAAACATTCACTCCTGGGAAAGCTGAAAGACCTCAGTCCTGGGGCTCGTGATCTTTTGAAGCGCTTCATTCCTGCTGCACCTCGGTTTACGGTTTACAGCGATACCTGGGAACCATCCCTCCCGACAGCTGCAAACCTCCAAGTGAGAAAACGTTTGTTATACATATCCCTGCATGCTGACTGACTTTCAGGGGTACAATGTCTTGTGAGTGACCATCCTCAGCCATGGACACAGGGCGAACCGAAAGATTACAGTGCCATCTGCTTTTGGCGGACAACGGGAGTAGCCGATATGGCATTGGAATGGCAAGCGCTTGGAGATACGGAGCGTACTTCATACCTTGATCAGTACAATGGAGCTGGAATTTCGATCATTGTGTCTGCGTTTGGTGACACTCAACGACCAACTACTCAAAATACTGACGCTGTTAATGTCGCTGACAATCTGGCTTCCTGGGTTCTCCGATATGGTGTTCAAGGAGTTGATATCGATTACGAAGTACTGCTCCAGTTTCCTCTAGAGGGTATGCCTTTGGACTGACGGAGTCTGATCCGGATGCTAGGATTTCGCCGCATTCAATAGCCAAAGTGGTAGCGCTGAGCGGTGGCTTATCTCCTTGACTCAGGAACTGCGGAAGAACCTCCCTGTGGGGGAATACATCCTCACTCATGCCCGTGAGTTCTTAGCCTCGCAAGTGCAAACCGACGACTGAAATCTACCCTGTAGCCGTCGCTCCGTGGTTTTCTCCCAACCTGTGGCGTGGAGGCGGATATTTGCACATAGATCAGACTGTAGGTGACCTGATTGATTGGGTGTGTCACTCCGCCCTTTGTATCGGACAGCAGGCTGATATTCCAACCAGTACAACGTTCAAGTACGTCCATATATACATTTTCACGGATACAGTGACATACTGGTTTGAACGTGTATTTGTAGTTTTATAATCGTAAGTGGACGATATTAAGTCAGCGCACGGAAACGCTAATTCTTGACCCAAAGAAGGAACGTCAGAGTTCACGACTTGCTCGGGTCTCCTCTTCCAGTCCTCTACCCAATGGCCCCAATCAGCGCTTTTTCAGATCATACATAATGGTGTCGATGGCAGCAAGCTTGTCATTGGCAAGCCAGCTAGTACGACAGAAGCCAATAACGGATACATGAACGCCAATGACCTCCATTCCTGTGTGCAACAGGCTCACGCAGCTGGGTGGTGTAAGTAGTCCTTGTTTAACGAAGGGGAATAAATTTACCGAGACCTCGTACAGCTGCTGGAATAATGGGTTGGAAGGTACGAAATACCGTCCGTTCTTTGATACACTCACCTATTCTTGAATATGTAGTATCCTGCTGCGTCGTCAGCCTGGATAAGCGTTGTCCATGGTAATACCCTCTGAGGATAAGGCTATTCCTTGCAAGTCAAAGTATTTTATTAGTGACATAGTTTTCAGTCGTTACTCGGGCTTCCGTGGTGATTCATACCTTCCTTTCGTGAATGCTGTTGAGCGAAATGTTAAATCGTTCCTGGTTTCTGGTGCAGGACCATGTGGGATCGCCTTGATCACTTTCAAATACCACGGATGCTCACTGGTGACAAGATATCTCATCTTTCCATTCCTGTAATGTGTCTCAAAGGAAACATTGGGGTCATGTCATAAAGCCAATCCCAATTTCGACCTGCCGCCATGAGTTCACCATGCGCTGGGCTGTATTGCGTCACTGCATAGTTGGAAGTTCCGGGCGTGCACGTGGCGATTGCTACATTCGGTCATTGCACACTACCACACACGGACTATCGGTCGGCCAAATATTGCTTCCGTTCTCCCGCTCTGCTGTTGACGCCACGGTATCTAGACTAGCAACCCTGCAGAAAAAAGTGTATCTGGGTAATGGTGGTGTTCTGTGCATGCCACGTCGCTAGCACAAGTGACAAAACTTAAAATTTTAGGCTCGCCCTTGTGTATCTGGTTCAAAAACAATGCGACTTCGAGGGCGCTCGTGTGGTCGTATGTTCTCGTGCCTCCCCTCTGCATGGGTTGTGCACCTCTATGGTGCTTTGCCAGCAGACGTGCTCTTCCAGATCGGTAGAACCATGCGGCAAGCCACGTCAGTTCTTGATATCCTGGATGACCGTGCCCTCGACGTGTGCGGATTCAGACATTGTGTATTCCCTTTAGGTGAGTCAGCTGTGATATCTGTTTATTCTCAGCAACTTGGATGGTATCCGAGAACCCGTTTTGCAGAATTGTTCTAGCAAATGTCTTCCGGTAAACAGGTTGGATACCCATTTCCGTGCAACCACCATCTTTAGGCCACGTACATGCGACACACTGTGAGCCTCGATGCGCACTATATAACGCAGATGGGTGGTGTTGATAAGAGGTCAGTTGCGCCTCATATCGACATCATGGTGTCCTTACTCTCTGGTTTCGCCGCAGCCTTACTTGCTTTCTCCCTGCTTGAGTCAGTGCTAGCTATTCCACTCGCCAACAAACTGGCTAGTCTCAGTCCGGGTGCCCGTGATCTCTTGAAGAGGTCGACTCCAGCTGCACCGCGCTTTGTAGTTTACCAAGATGCATGGACGTATCCACTTCCGGCCGCTTCACAGCTCAAGGTGAACTGATTTTTTATGTTTAACATTTATTGCTGACGCCACTCCATTGTAGGGTTACAATGTCTAGTAAATTTGTGCCGGAAATAGGTGTAGACCACAACTCATGTACTTTCCTAGTGCTCTCTCCTTTTGGTTGATCTCCGGAGCAGCTGACATGGCACTCGGCTGGCAAGAACTCACAGCCAGCCAGCGTGGGGCGTACCTGCGGGAGTACAATGCAGCAGGAATTTCTTTGATTGTGTCCGCGTTTGGATCTACTGATGCACCAACCTCGTCGGGTGCCGACCCTGCGACTATCGCAAACGATTTGGCTTCTTGGGTGATCCAGTA